>JAVTVY010010859.1:0-53106 GCA_036873755.1 Hanleya hanleyi
ATGAGAGGGTACTTCACGCGGGTGCGACGGTACTATGTAATGATTGTGGTCGACTCTTCAAACGACCCGGTCGGTTTAGACAGCACCAACGTTTGATGCATGCCCCGTCTCTACGGTTTGGGCGACAACTTTCCACTAAAGAGGGGCCGCGGAAGGTCAGACCCAGTGAAGATGAACCCGGAGAGACGAACGCCACTGGTGATGCGATGACGAAGAGCCTGCCTATGCCCACGGTCCAGGAGGGCCTGGATATCCAGCCGGA
Organism: Hanleya hanleyi; assembly: GCA_036873755.1. Classification (NCBI taxonomy): domain Eukaryota; kingdom Metazoa; phylum Mollusca; class Polyplacophora; order Lepidopleurida; family Hanleyidae; genus Hanleya; species Hanleya hanleyi. The sequence continues at coordinate 263 of JAVTVY010010859.1, forward strand.
CCCCTCCGTTACGGTTTCGAGTCATACGCCTGACAACATCGAACATTTTCTGGACGAGCCCATAAATGTTTCTAGCGATCTCTTACAGGGCGCCCATCCAGTGAGTGACATCTATCGGCGCCATTGGTCCATGATACGGCACTGTTTCCACCGTCATCGCCCTATTCAAGATATCTACAATTTCCGACTGACCGACCTCGCCCGTCTACGTAGCTACGTAGAAGCCATCTTCAAAGATCGAACTACGGCCTTCAAATTGAATCTGGCGTTTGGTTATGTGCTGCAGCATAAAGAGACAGTCCAAGTCCGATACTTTTACGCGAGCAGTAACATCCAGGTATTTGACCAACCGTTTACCATCATTAACCGAGTGTCGCTAGAGACGATGCTGGAGAAACTGAACACCGTGGATCCCTTGGAATGGACCCGGTTGCAACGCCCCAACACCAAGTGGACAGTGGATAGTGTGACCAATGTTACGTTCTTCGTGACCAAGCTGACCGACCAACCCATCGGGTGAATGTATTCACCCAGGCACTGATAGATACTCAGAATGCACAAGCAACTATCTGAGGATATGTTGCCCCAACGGTATCCTGGGCTGCCCGATGATGATTAGAATAAACGGTTCAAAGCGAACATGGCCGAAGATGGAACTTTCTGAAATGAAGACTTCTGATTGGACAAGAATACATCTAACGGACAGGAACGAATATGACAGATGCAAATGGTGGCCTCTGATTGGACGAGTCTTCTTGAATTGTAACACCAAGTGGATAGTGGAGATAATGACCAATGTTGCGTTCTTCGTGGTTAAACTGACCACCACCCCCATCGGATGAAAGTATTCACCCATGCACTGATAGATACTCAGAATGCGCAAACAACTATCTGAGGATATGTTGCCTCAACGGTATCCTGGCCTGCCCGACGATGATTAGAATAAACGGTTCAGATGGCCTGCCCGACGATGATTAGAATAAACGGTTCAGATGGCACTTTCTGAAATGGAGACTTCTGATTGGACAAGAATACATCTAACGGACAGGAACGAATATGAAACATGCAAATGGTGGCCTCTGATTGGATAAGAATCTTCTTGAATTGTAAATATACCCAACGCGGCTCCCCCAGCGTGGGTATGATGTAACATTAGGGAAAATAAACTATATGAAAAACACTTCTTGTTGTTGTTGTTCTCTCATGTGTCATCCTTGTTGTTGTTGCTGTTGTTGTTCTCTCTCTGGTCTATATCATGGCGTTATGTTAGAGTGTTAAGGTGTAACGACGGGCGTTGACGGGCATCACCGCATTTCGAAGAATTGGTGACAATTCCATGGAATATCAGAGCTTCTGAGCTATTTCACCAGGGCGTTGAAGCATTAAGAATGGTGTTGGTGGGCGTTGCTACAAGATGACACCTCACACGGTCCATTTGGACCGCGGATGGTCCATCTCTACACCAAATAACATCCTTCACTGCTAAAAAGGCCCACTTTCGCTACAACTTGTACTAATGACGTCACCAATGACGTCACAGATGCTATAAATATCCCTGAAATCAGGGTCTATACTCCGAGAGCTACAACATGATACCCCACACGACGCATTCGCAACGCGGATGGTCCATCTCTACACCAAATACCTTCCTGCACTGCCCCAAAAGGCTCACTTTCGCTAATACTCCTACTGATGACGTCATCGATGACGTCACAGATGCTTCGGACATGCCTCAATTCGGAATGTACACCCCGAGAGCTACAAAATGACACCTCACACGACGCATTCGGACTAAGGATGGTGCATCTCTACACCAAACTCACCCTCACGCACCCACAAAATGTCCACTTTCGCTACTACTCGTACCGATGACGTCATCAATGACGTCACAGATGACGCGGACACCCCTCAAATCGGAATGTACACCCCGAGAACTACAAGATGACACCTTCCAGGACGCATTCGAACCGTGAATAGCCCATCTCGACCCCAAATACCTTCATGTACTGCCCGAAAATGTCCACTTTCGCTACTACTCGTACCGATGACGTCACCGATGACGTCACAGATGACGCGAACATCCCTCAAATCGGAATGTACACCCCGAGAACTACAAGATGACACCTTCGAGGACGCATTCGAACCGTGAATAGCCCATCTCGATCCCAAATACCTCCATGTACTGCCCGAAAATGTCCACTTTCGCTACTACTCGTACCGATGACGTCACCGATGACGTCACAGATGACGCGGACATCCCTCAAATCGGAATGTACACCCCGAGAACTACAAAGATGACACCTTCCAGGACGCATTCGAACCGTGAATAGCCCATCTCGACCCCAAATACCTTCATGTACTGCCCGAAAATGGCCACTTTCGCTACTACTCGTACCGATGACGTCACCGATGACGTCACAGATGGCGCGAACATCCCTCAAATCGGAGTGTACACCCCGAGAACTACAAGATGACACCTTTCAGGACGCATTCGAACCGTGATTAGCCCATCTCGACCCCAAATAACTTCCTTCGCTGCCCCAAAATGGCCACTTTACTTACTACAACCAACTGCGCATGCGCAGATTAACGCGACATGCATTCAAAACACACCATTCTGACTCTACCCCACACAAGCTTCATGACACCTCACGGCCATTCGAACCGTGATTAGCTTTCATCTCTAGCAAACACACCCCTACATAGCACCCAAAATGCCTGTTTTCTATATATTACGGGCCAGGCTGCGCATGCGCAGACTATTGAACACGGACGAACCATTGGGGTAGTCAAGTGCTCCTCCAAGAGAGCTTCAAAACAATACCTCAACCGACCCCATTGGTGGCCCCCCTAGACTCCAACACGTTCACTCCGTATGGCCCTATACACCCATAGCCATGCAGTATAGGCCTATGGCCCTACCCAGGCCTCGGTGACTTTTTTCAAAAATTTCACCGATTCGCTCCGGGACACTTCCTATCATGTTCTAAATGACGAGACGTGAAAACAAATCCAAACAACCCTACCGCAAATGTATAGAAGTAGATTTCAGGGGGACAAACATTGATCCTATACCCCCTAGTATGGGACTATATGGGTTCATATGGGTCTCGGTGACTTTTTTCAAAAATTCTCACCGATTCGCTCCGGGACACTTCCTATCATGTTCTAAAATGACGAGACTAAGAAAACGAGACCCCACAACCCCTACCGCAAATGTATAGAAGTACGTTTCCAGGGACAAACATTGATCCTATACCCCCAGTATGGGACTATATGGGGCTATATCGTACTTTTTCAAAAATTTCACCGGATTCGTGCCGGGACACTTCCTATCATGTTCTAAATGACGAGACGTGAAAAACAAATCCAAACAACCCTACCGCAAATGTATAGAAGTACGTTTCCCAGGGGATAAACATTGAACCTATACCCCAGTATGGGACTATATGGGGCTCGGTGACTTTTTTCAAAATTTCACCGATTCGCACGGGGACACTTCCTATCATGTTCTAAATGACGAGACGAGTAAAACGAGACCCCACAACCCTACCGCAAATGTATAGAAGTACGTTTCCCAGGGGGACAAACATTGATCCTATATCCCGAGTATGGGACTATATGGGGCTATATCGTACTTTTTCAAAAATTTCACCGATTCGCTGCGGGACACTTCCTATCATGTTTGTCTTGACGAGACTAAGAAAACGAGACCCCACAACCTATACCGCAAATGTCGAGAAGTAGGTTTCCCAGGATGGTCCTATACCCCCCATACCCCATATAGGCATTTTCACGTAATTTAGGATAAAGTCCGTGTTCCGTATTTTTTCAGGAAAAATTTTACATGCACCCACCCATGCTTGAAATATACTTCACTTTGATACCTCATACAACTCCATCGACCCATTAGGGGTCCCCTAGCTCCAAAACGTCTAGCAGGACCCATACAAGGTCCAGTTTTCGACACTAGGTGACCACATCCCGACGAAATGGCCAGTTTTCGACACCGGATGTGCCGCCATCTTGAACATACGTGCCGCCATCTTGAATATGGCCCATAATGCACCGGGTCAAAATACTCGCTTCTGATTGGCTGAGAGCTCTGTGACGGATTTGAAATACTCGCTTCTGATTGGACGAGAGCTCCGCATTGCGTCTGCGCATGCGCAGAATGATATTCCTACCGTACACCCAACCCATCAGATGCCCCTTCACGAATGCTTCACTTTGATACCTCACTCGACCCCATTGGACCATTAGGGGCTCCCCTAGCTCCAAAACGGCTACTTTCATACCCTTTGGCCACCGCGCATGCGCAGAATGCCGATATTTCAACCCCACACCCAGCCCATTAGATGCCCCTTCATGAATGCTTCACATTGGTACCTCATATGACCCCATTGGACCATTAGGGGCTCCCCTAGCTCCAAAACGTCTATTTCCATACCCTTCGGCCACCGCGCATGCGCAGAATGCCGATACTTCAACCCCACACCCAGCTTCACTTTGATACCTCACTCGACCCAATCGGACCATTTTATCTAGGGACTAATTTTTCTCCGCGGAAGCTTTTTTCCGCGACCGAATCACCGCCAGACCGCATCACCGCGGAGGAATACAAAGGTTACAGGTTGCCGGAACTATAGTCACCCAGAGCATGGAGCTCTCTTGTGCTGGGGGTAGTTTTCCCCCAACGATCACATGATCGTCACGTGATCAAGTTCCGCCCCAAATACGCCCCAGGGAGGAACAAAAAAGTAGGTCAATGCGGTCTGTAATCAGTAACATATACTACTAGCGACTATATGAGATCATATGAAAGTCACACTTTTGGTTGATGCTCGTGTTGTTCAAGGCTTTAATCTTAGCTCATTATGCAAATTTTGCAAAACCGAGGGATAACTAAGCATAGCCCAACATCCTATACCCATTTTGAATCTATATACATATCTCACAGATCAAGATTTGATGATCAAATTCAAAATGGCGTCCATATACGGTCATCTGAAAATCACACTTCTTCCTGTTGCTCATGTAGTTCAAGGCATTATTCTTACCCCGGTGCGCAAATTTATCAAAACTGAGCAATCTCTATGCATAGCCTAACAACCTATGTCCATTTTGAATCTATTTACATATCTCTAGGATCAAGATTTGATGGTCAAATTCAAAATGGCGGTCATATGGGGCCATCTGAAAATCACACTTTTGGCCATTGCTTGTATAGTTCAAGGCATTATTCTTAGCTCATTCTGCAAATTTATCAAAACTGTGAGATCTCCAAGCATAGCCCAACTGCCTATGCTCTTTTTGAATCCACTTACGTATCCTTAAGATCAAGATTTGATTGTCAAATTCAAAATGGTGGTCATATGGGGTCATTTGAAAATCATATTTTTCATGTTGCTCGTTTACTTCAAGGCACTATTCTTCGCTCATTGTGCAAATTTATCAAAACAGAGGGAGCATAGCCTAACATAGCCCAAAGATTAAAATACGATGTTCAAATTCAATATGGCAGCTGTGTGGTGTTATCTGAATCCCTGGCTTTTTTATGTTGCTCGTGTATATCAAGGCATTATTCTTAGTTGATTGTGCAAATTTATCAAAACCGAAAGGTCTCGCATAATAGCCAGATACCTTTTGCCCATTTTGAATCTATTTGCTTAGTCGTCAGATTAAAAATGATAGTTAAATTCAAAATGTCGACCATAAGGAGTCATCCGGAAATTCTTCTTTTTTCATGTTACTGTTAGAATATTTTTATTCTAGGTACAAACTGGTTTAAATTGAGCAGAAAATAACGCCATAGCTATTACATTATGCCCATTTTTATAATGAGCTGAGAATACAACTGTTAAATTCAAAATAGTGACCATGTGGGTTCATCGGAGACTCATATTCTCATTTTGCTCTTATAATTCAAGGTATTGTGATTACATGGAGCTGAAAGTAGCAATTTTCTCAAAGCCAAGCCCCTCCACAAAACAGATCGATCTGACTATTTATGGGCCTAGTTTGGCTCTATCCGTACAACCATCAGCTAGAAAAGTAATCATCGACAGACAATATAATGGTTACATAATAGTTGTTATGCCTACCTTAAATCCCACACTGCATACAACTAATTTTGCCTGTCTACCCATTCGTAACAATTAGTATTGTGGATATTAATTTATAACCGATTTGTACTCATTTTTTTTATCTCATTTACAAAAAGTTACCCTAAAATGATCTTAATTTGAATAATTAACGTGTTATCTATGACTAATTTAAATCTTACACTACATACTACTAATTCAGTTTGGATACTCATTCGTAACATTTAGTACTGTGAATATTAATTTATACCCGATTTTCACCAATTTTTGACCTCGTTCGACCCAAAAGTGACCCCAAACGGACCTTAATTCTAATAATTAACGTGTTATCGATGACTACATCCAACCTTACACTACATTCAACAGATTCTACTTGAATACCCAATCGTAACAATTAGTACTGTGCATATAACGGATTTTCACAAAAGTTTGACCTCATTTGATCCTAAAGTGACCCTAAAATGACCTTTTTATAATAAACGTGTGATCTACGACGACCTTACACTTTACACTACTTTCAACTAATTCAGCTTGGATACTCATTGGTAACAGTAGCAAACAATACGGTGAATGTTAATTTATAACCGATTTTTATTACCCATTTTTTACCTTATTTGACCCCAAGAGTGATCCCGAAATGAAGTTAATTGACCAAAAGCATGGTGGTATCCCCTCCTACCTTGATCCCTACTACTCAAAGAATTAATTTAGCATGGTTACCCAGTTGTAACAAAAAATGTCATGGAAAGTTTCTAAAAGCGTTTTTGAGGTCCTTGGCCAGCCGACTACTGTCAGTAAGCACACATTTCATTTACGGAATAAGCTATCTGTCACGTTTACCAGTCAGTAACTGACCATTAGCGTTCAACTCAAAGCTGCACAGTACAGAAAATGTAGGAGTGTGGCGGCTACCAATGGGCTACTGAGTACCGGGTACTGTATATTAAGACCTGAACCATAGTGGAAATTTGGTATTAGTTGGAGAGATATGCCTGTATCATACCGACTTCAAAGCAGATATCGGTATCGTATGGTGTGCCTAATTGTTATAGATGTTCGCGACCCTCGGTTACACGATACGATATCATGTCACCAACCACGATAACGGGGAATAAATTACCCATGGCTCCATCCAAGAACTGTTTTACATCGGGAAGATGTTACGCGGATCTTCAAGGATCATGTAACATCACACAATGATACTCTGTAATTTGCCATTACTTCGCCCGTTCCAATTAAATATCAAAAACTTTAATGCACTATTAAATCAGTCATTTAGTAGGTTCAAACGAAATCCAACATTTTACTACCTACTGTTGTTCACAGGAGGACTACTATTGTGTGTTAGCAGTGTTTAGCTATCTGCCAAATCTATACTAATAAAAACGAATTTGTTTCCATGTAAATATGTTAAAGATGAGATGCACGTGGAACCTCTTACATGCTTGCCATGCAGGTTTTTTGAAAAAGAAAAGAAAAATGACTTCATTCTCATTCGGGGTAGTATTATATCGTAAGATCCATTTCGATTTGGTGACCGAGTGATGTACTGGCTGGGTTTGACAATGCCCAGGTAATAGAAATTGAGGGCCCTCTCGTGTCCTGGCACACGTATACGCTGCACCGGCGTGATGAGTGAAAAGTTGTCGGAAACAACGTTAAATCCTACATACTCACTCACTCCATTCGATTTGTTGGACATCTCCAATATATTTTTTCTAGTTTTATCTTTTATCAGGCTACTTTCGCACATCATACTGAACAGCAAAATATTCTTTATGGTTTCATTGTTCACGTTACATCCACAGTTCTTTCACTCTTACTTTAATTTCAAATAATATCAGGCTAATGGGTCTTTACGATTGTATTTGAATTTTCTGATACATAGTTTTGCTGCTAATACTTGTGTGGTTGACATATATTTGGGCAAGGCTTTGGTGTAAGACATCCCATTGAAAAGGTAATATCCTGGACAAAAGACTGACAATACAACTTGCAGCAGATCCTTTGTCAATTATATTTCGTGAGTCTTACACCAAATTTATATTTGGTCATTTTCTGACAGGCTTAACTTTGCATAGCCGAACAAACAAGCTACACGGAATCAAGCCATCCATCCAACACAATTGAATAATGCTCTAACGTATTTTATTGTTCAATGACCCATTTTTTCTCGCTGGTCCACAATGGGTCAGGTTAGGTTGTTTCTGTTGTTTGTGTTGTCTTGTTTGTCGATGTCGGTAATCAAGCTAAAGCCAGCAGGCGATGATGGTTGCCGACATCCATTTAGTGGAAACTGGCCCATCGATGCTCCGATTCGTTGTCTCTACAGTGTGTCTACTTGTACTTAGCGTCTTACATGAATGACGGCCAATAGATGCAGTGTGTACACAAGCTAAGAAGACCTTTAAGTCACGGATTGTATCCGAGCTGAAGTTACAATATGGGTTCATCGCTTGCCAAAGTATACTTTTTGCAGAAACAGGTTTATAGATCTACTATCAGTCGCTTTCAGTCAAGTTTTCTAAAACTTTATGGCTAATATAAAGTGATGGATGAACACGATCGTAGCGTGCAAGATCACTGACGAGGAAATTCGTAACTGGTGTGTACTACAGACTGGAATAGTCTCTATTTCATATGTAACTTATACAAATAATACCTCAGTGACGTTTAATAATTGAAGAAAAAAAAAGGAAAATAAAACTTAGAAAAGAAAAATGAAATAGTTTCAAGAGTTACTTCCCTTCATTACCCCAGTTTGTAGGCGGCGGTGGTGATGGCGAAGTATAGCGCGTTCGATGCTGAGATGATATAGGGCACTCATCTCTTTGATGACACTGTTACTGCATTTCGCCCACATTGTCATAAATAATCTTACTGTCCCTCTCAGTCAACTTACCAAAAGACTTTCCACACTTTAATCGCCTGCTTGAGCGCTTCATCATAAGCGTTTGTAGACGCCTAGTTGTTTTCAAAATTTCCTTATGAATATAGTCGTTTTGCAGGTTTTGCCAATTCAGTACTTTACTGAAATATGCTGTATATAAAGTTTTCTTCACCACCGGCATGTAATTATCGTTGGCCATTTCACCCGATTTATCGTCGTCCTAGCCTTCTTTGAATACTGTTGTTTCCTCTCTTCAGTATTATGGCTATAGTCCTCCTTTATGGAATTTGTAAACATCTCCATGGCATTTAATACTTCTCCGTACATCAGTAGGTTGACCTATCTCCTCAATGAGTCCTCTCAACTTCATTTATATCCATGATTTGACCCTGACCCTGTTCTGGCTCATCTTGTTTAAACCAGGATGTGGGTGTCCATGTATATAGGCCGTTTCCAGCTTATACAGTGTCTTCAATCTCCTTCGGTTTAGGAGTTGTACCAGCCTGTAGTAAATTTTTCTTCAATCTTCGACTTTCAGACGTAGTCAGTTTAATGTCGATGAAGTGGTGGTAATCGAGTAGTCTCGGATAAATACGACGACCTATCAACGAAATCTGTTACTTGTCAATGGGGTTATTGAATAGGATGACGCACTTGCAATTTAAGCTGATATTCCTGGAGGCCTTGACCTGGTGGAATAAATTCTAACTGGTACGTTATCGTGGTGAGATGCTTTGGAAAACAAATCTGAAATTATCGTATCCTGCTTGGCCTCAGTCATAAGATCATCAACTGTTATCAAGTTCCTCTTAACGGAATCGAAATAGCCATCATATCCCAGATTAAATGGTATGTCTTTTACAAACTCTATGCCAGGAACTCGACTTCTCATATCATATAATGTGGGCTGCCATTTGCCAGAACCGTATATGACTCTCTGTGGGATTGGCTCAATATAGTTACCGAGCCCTCATAATAACTTAAATGGATGATGTAAGCTATTCTCGGTATCTGATATATATGTTGTTTCATCTTGGTTCAGATTAGACAGGTTAGATTTCTGGTAGGGTGTATGTATCACTCTGCGATTCCGATAATAACCGGATCTGCGTATCGAAATTTGATTTAGTCTCGGCAGAAGTCATGGACAGGCCGTGGATGGATTTCAAATGTCTACCTAACACGTCTACTGGGAACAGTGACTCAGAACATATCATACATGTATAAGAAATGAAAGAATTAGTATAACTAACTTTCCGCGCCAGAATTGTAGCTAACAATGAGATATATCATAATAATGCCGGATATACATATACTATTGCTTTCTTAGTTTAAGTAGTATAGAAAGGACGGATACTGGCTCTTTTTCGGGGTACCCGATAATTTCGCCAATCGGGAACCCTCCAAATTACGATAAGGGAGGTAACTCCAGCTCAAGGTGACATGCAGGAGTGTGAACATGATAGGACATGTACTGAAGTGTGACGTCATGTATGACGTCACTTCCGGCCTGCGTGAATCGGGCGTGTGTATTCCTCCGCAGTGATGCGGTCTGGTGGTGATGCGGTCTGCCTCCGCGGACAGAAAGTAGTCCCAAATTCTCCGGCATTCTCCGGCAATCTTCAGGGGCGAGAGGGGTCCCTATTGTGCCGATTGGGTCGTATGAGGTATCAATGTGAAGCATTCGTGAAGGGGCATCTGATGGGCTGGGTGTGGTGTTGAAATATCGTCATTCTGCGCATGCGCGGTAGCCAAAGGGTATGGAAATAGACGTTTTGGGATCTAGGGGAGCCCCTAATGGGCCGATGGAGTCGTATGAGGTATCAATGTGAAGCCTATGTGAGGGGGCATCTGACTGGACTAGTGGCCCGAGCGTTGTCACCATTCTACGCATGCGCGGTGGCCAAAGGGTATGAAAATAGACGTTTTGGGATCTAGGGGGGAGCCCCTAATGGGCCGATGGAGTTGTATGAGGTATCAATGTGAAGCCTATGTGAAGGGGCATCCAGTCATGGGTGGGTGCATGTAAAACTTTCGCCAGAAAAAAAGCGGAACGCGGACTTTACTCCTAAAATAGGGGAAAACACCTATCAACCCTAGCCAAAAGTGATAATATTGTTCCCCGGGCTTAACGGGGCTTGCCTATCAATAGAGTTATCTCCCCCTAGTTCCAGGGTGGGTGTATGTAAAATATTTCCTGAAAAAATACGGAACACGGACTTTATCCTAAATTACGGGAAAATGCCTATATGGGGTATGGGGGTATAGGACCATCCTGGGAAACCTACTTCTCGACATTTGCGGTATAGGTTGTGGGGTCTCGTTTTCTTAGTCTCGTCAAGACAAACATGATAGGAAGTGTCGCGGAGCGAATCGTTGAAATTTTGGAAAAAGTTCAGGGAGACCCATATAGTCCCATACTAGGGGTATAGGACCAATGTTTGTCCCACTGGGAAACCTACTTCTAGACATTTGCGGTATGGTTGTTTGGATTTGTTTTCTTAGTCTCGTCAAGACAAACATGATAGGAAGTGTCCCGGCACGAAACGGTGAAATTTTTGAAAAAAGTTCGAGGTCTGTATATAGCCCCATATAGACCCATATACGGGTTATGGGGGTATAGGTCCAATGTTTGTCCCACTGGGAAACCTACTTCTATACATTTGCGGTATGGTTGTTTGGATTTGTTTTCTTAGTCTCGTCAAGACAAACATGATAGGAAGTGTCCCGGCACGAAACGGTGAAATTTTTGGAAAAAGTCACCGAGGGCTGTATATAGGCCTATAGGTTGGCTATGGGGGTATAGGTTCCACCTGGGAAATTCACACACGTTCATTGTGATATGGGTTGTTTGGTCTTGTTTTTCACGTCTCGTCATTTAGAACACGATGGGAAGGGTCCCGGAGCGAAACGGTGAAATTTTTGGAAAAGTTCACCGAGGCCTGGGTAAGCCCATAGGCCTATACTGCATGGCTATGGGGTATAGGCCCATACGGGGTGGACGTTTTTGGGTCTAGGTGAGCCCCTAATGATCCTATGGTGTCGTATGAGGTCTTATTTTGAAGCTGTCGTGGAGGAGCATCCGACTGGACTAATAATTCGTCTGTTTTCAATATTCTGCGCATGCGCAGTCTGGCCCGTAGTATAGAAAGCAGGCATTTTGGGGGGTATGTGGGTGTGTGTTTGGGGTAGAGATGCACCGCTATGGGTCCGAATGGGTCGTGGAAGGTGTCAAAGTGAAGCTTGTGTGGGGTAGAGTCAGAATGGCGTGGTTTTAAATGCAAGTCGCGTCAATCTGCGCATGCGCAGTTGGTTGTAGTAAGTAAAGTGGACATTTTGGGGCAGTGAAGGAAGGTATTTGGTGTAGAGAGGGACCATCCTTGGTCCGAATGCGTCGTGTGAGGTGTCATTTTGTAGCTCTTGGGGTGTAGACCCCGATTTGAGGGATGTTCACGTCATCTGTGACGTCATTGGTGACGTCATCAGTACGAGTAGTAGCCAAAGTGGACATTTTGGGGCAGTGAAAGGAAGGTATTTGGTGTAGAGAGGGACCATCCTTGGTCCGAATGCGTCGTATGAGGTGTCATATTGTAGCAACGCCCGCCAACGCCAAGCTTAACGCTTCAACGCCCTGGTGAAATAGCACAGAAGTTCTGATTTTCTAGATATTCCATGGAATTGTCACTAATTCTTCGAAATGCAGTGACGCCCGTCAACGCTTGTAGTTACGCCTTAACGCTCTAACATAACGCCTTGACGCCATGATATAGACCGGAGAGAGAACAACAACAACAACAAGGATGACACATGAGAGAACAACAACAACAAGAAGTTTTTTCATATAGTTTATTTTCCCCAATGTTACATCATACCCACGCTGGGGGAGCCGCGTTGGGTATGTTTACAACTCAAAAAGACTCTTACCCAATCAGAGGCCACCATTTGCATCTGTCATATTCGTTCCTGTCCGTTAGATGTATTCTTGTCCAATCAGAAGTCGCCATTTCAGAAAGTTCCATCTTCGGCCATGTTCGCTCTGAACCGTTTATTCTAATCATCGTCGGACAGGCCTGGATATTCTTCGGGCAGCATGTCCTGAAACAGTTGTTTGCGCATTCTGATCGCATTTTCCAGGGCCTCGGTGGGTGGTAGCCCCATAGCCTCTTCCAAGTGACGCTTGGTCTTCATGATGGACCTGTGCGTGGGGTCGCCTTTCATTTCAAGCGGTAGTAAGGTATACTGTTCATAGATCGCCATGGCTGTTTTCCTGATGCGGGGGCGCATTTGGGTGTACGTCTGTTGTAAATTATCCTCTCCGGCGTCCTCGATCGCTGCAGCGTAAGTATTGATAGCTGCTGTCACAATACGATCCCAGAAGGTAGGTTCTGCCTCACTTTCCACGGACGTATGCTGACTATCTGAGGTCAAGCTCTCCGTATCACTAGATAGACTCTCAGCAATCTCTGTTTCGGTATCAGTCGATACACTCTCAGCAGTCTCTGTATCAGCATCCGCCTCAACGGACTCCTCGGAGTCTTCAATCCCATGTATATTTTTCTGGTGTCGCATCATATCGTAATGTCTGGTGAACGTGCGTTCGCACTCAGAGCAAGTATAAGCCATGTTGACGGTTGAACGTCGACTGTGCGTGTTTTTGGAAATACGCTCGCTTTTATAGACAGTAACGCCCATCAACGCTTAGCTTAACGCTTCAACGCCCTGGTGAATTAGCTCAGAAGCTCTGATTTCCATGGAATTGACACCAATTCATCGAAATGCAGCGACGCCCGTCAACGCCCGTCGTTACGCCTTAACGCCCGTCTCAACGCCTTAACACACTTTCTTAACGCTTTAACGTCGTTTAATGATGCGTTCGAACAAATGATTCTTTTGTGCTATTGCTCTGACATACTCCTCTTTCCCGAGGTTTTCAACATCGACGCTGTTCTTTCAATTTCCATATGGACTGGGTCCTTATCCAACAATTTCATATGGGTCAGTAAGTCGGCATATCACTGACGTAAAGCCCGTCGTAGTCTGGGTGCCAATCTGTTATGGGCTAAAATTGGGGCTTCCTCTTTCGAATACCCTTTGCGTTGAAACTTGTTTTCTGTTACCTCCAACATCTCGCCCATCTCGGCGTCCATACTTTCTTTGAACAAATCCTTCCATAGCCTCGAGTTCACATTATGTTCTTCAACCTCGGGTTGGCCCTTCACGGCTGAAGGAGGCCCGCTGTCTAATGGTGTGCAAACGACCTTATATGACCACTCACTCACTCACTCACCGTCGTTAGTGCGTCCATGCGTTAAGACGGGCGTTGGGGACTCACTCACTCACTCACTCACTCACTCACTCACTCACTCACTCACTGACTCACTCACTCACTCACTCACTCACTCGCGAGGGCGTCAACGCCCGGTGGTGGTGGTGGGAGCTCGCGTGTGGCAGAGCTGTTGGATCGGAGCTCTTGGAGCTCAAAGTGTGTGGAGCTCAGAGCTCGGAAGTGATATTTGCATATGACCTCTGTGAGGTCACTTCCGCTTCCGTTCACGTGACCGGAACTGACCTTTGTCCCCTGCGCGCAATTTTTATCCGGTATTGTTGGCGCGCGCAGGGGTCAAAGGTCAGTTCCGGTCACGTGAACGGAAGCGGAAGTGACCTCACAGAGGTCATATGCAAATGTCACTTCCGAGCTCTGAGCTCCACACGCTTTGAGCTCCAAGAGCTCCAGTCCAAGAGCTCTGCCACACGGGAGCTCCCACCGCCACCACCGGGCGTTGACGCCCTCGCGTGTGAGTGAGTGAGTGAGTGAGTGAGTGAGTGAGGCGTGCAAAACGCCCGTGAGGCGTCCCCAACGCCCGTCTTAACGCATGGACGCGCTAACGACGGTGAGTCAGTGAGTGATTGAGTGAGTGAGTGAGTGAGGCGTGCAAAACACCCGTGAGGCGTCCCCATCGCCCGTCTTAACGCATGGACGCACTAACGACGGTGAGTGAGTGAGTGAGTGAGTGAGTGAGTGAGTGGTCATATAAGGTCGTTTGTACACCATTAGACAGCGGGCCTCCTTCATACCACCAGTCCCGGAATATCACCCAACCGTGAAGGACCAACCCGAGGTTGAAGAACATAATGTGAACTCGAGGCTATGGAAGGATTTGTTCGAAGAAAGTATGGACACCGAGATGGGCGAGATGTTGGAGGTCACAGAAAACAAGTTTCAACGTAAAGGGTATTCGAAAGAGGAAGCCGCAATTTTAGCCCATAACAGATTGGCACCCAGACTACGACGGGCTTTACGTCAGCGGTATGCCGACTTACTGACCCATATGAAATTGTTAGATAAGGACCCAGTCCATATGGAAATTGAAAGAACAGCGTCGATGTTGAAAACCTCGGGCATGAACTGGAAAGCGGCGTATGTCAGAGCAATAGCACAAAAGAAACATTTGTTCGAACGCATCATTAAACGACGCTAAAGCGTTAAGAAAGTGTGTTAAGGCGTTGAGACGGGCGTTAAGGCGTAACGACGGGCGTTGACGGGCGTCGCTGCATTTCGATGAATTGGTATCAATTCCATGGAAATCAGAGCTTCTGAGCTAATTCACCAGGGCGTTGAAGCGTTAAGCTAAGCGTTGATGGGCGTTACTGTCTATAAAAGCGAGCGTATTTCCAAAACACGCACAGTCGACGTTCAACCGTCAACATGGCTTATACTTGCTCTGAGTGCGAACGCACGTTCACCAGACATTACGATATGATGCGACACCAGAAAAATATACATGGGCTTGAAGACTCCGAGGAGTCCGTTGAGGCGGATGCTGATACAGAGACTGCTGAGAGTGTATCGACTAATACCGAAACAGAGATTGCTGAGAGTCTATCTAGTGATACGGAGAGCTTGACCTCAGATAGTCAGCATACGTCCGTGGAAAGTGAGGCAGAACCTACCTTCTGGGATCGTATTGTGACAGCAGCTATCAATACTTACGCTGCAGCGATCGAGGACGCCGGAGAGGATAATTTACAACAGACGTACACCCAAATGCGCCCCCGCATCAGGAAACAGCCATGGCGATCTATGAACAGTATACCTTACTACCGCTTGAAATGAAAGGCGACCCCACGCACAGGTCCATCATGAAGACCAAGCGTCACTTGGAAGAGGCTATGGGGCTACCACCCACCGAGGCCCCGGAAAATGCGATCAGAATGCGCAAACAACTGTTTCAGGACATGCTGCCCGAAGAATATCCAGGCCTGTCCGACGATGATTAGAATAAACGGTTCAGAGCGAAGATGGCCGAAGATGGAACTTTCTGAAATGGCGACTTCTGATTGGACAAGAATACATCTAACGGACAGGAACGAATATGGCAGATGCAAATGGTGGCCTCTGATTGGGCAAAAGTCTTTTTGAGTTGTAAACATACCGAACGCGGCTCCCCCAGCGTGGGTATGATGTAACATTGGGGAAAATAAACTATATGAAAAACTTCTTGTTGTTGTTGTTCTCTCATGTGTCATCCTTGTTGTTGTTGTTCTCTCTCCGGTCTATATCATGGCGTCAAGGCATTATGTTAGAGCGTTAAGGCGTAACTACGAGCGTTGACGGGCGTCACTGCATTTCGAAGAATTAGTGACAATTCCATGGAATATCTAGAAAAATCAGAACTTCTGAGCTATTTCACCAGGGCGTTGAAGCGTTAAGCTTGGCGTTGGCGGGCGTTGCTACAATATGACACCTCATACGACGCATTCGGACCAAGGATGGTCCCTCTCTACACCAAATACCTTTCTTTCACTGCCCCAAAATGTCCACTTTGGCTACTACTCGTACTGATGACGTCACCAATGACGTCACAGATGACGTGAACATCCCTCAAATTGGGGTCTACACCCCAAGAGCTACAAAATGACACCTCACACGACGCATTCGGACCAAGGATGGTCCCTCTCTACACCAAATACCTTCCTTCACTGCCCCAAAATGTCCACTTTACTTACTACAACCAACTGCGCATGCGCAGATTGACGCGACTTGCATTTAAAACCACGCCATTCTGACTCTACCCCACACAAGCTTCACTTTGACACCTTCCACGACCCATTCGGACCCATAGCGGTGCATCTCTACCCCAAACACACACCCATATATCCCCCAAAATGGCTGCTTTCTATACTACGGGCCAGACTACGCATGCGCAGAATATTGAAAACGGACGAACTATTAGTCCAGTCGGATGCTCCTCCACGACAGCTTCAAAATAAGACCTCATACGACACCATAGGATCATTAGGGGCTCACCTAGACCCAAAAACGTCCACCCCGTATGGGCCTATACCCCATAGCCATGCAGTATAGGCCTATGGGCTTACCCAGGCCTCGGTGAACTTTTCCAAAAATTTCACCGTTTTGCTCCGGGACCCTTCCCATCGTGTTCTAAATGACGAGACGTGAAAAACAAGACCAAACAACCCATATCACAATGAACGTGTGTGAATTTCCCAGGTGGAACCTATACCCCCATAGCCAACCTATAGGCCTATATACAGCCCTCGGTGACTTTTTCCAAAAATTTCACCGTTTCGTGCCGGGACACTTCCTATCATGTTTGTCTTGACGAGACTAAGAAAACAAATCCAAACAACCATACCGCAAATGCATAGAAGTAGGTTTCCCAGTGGGACAAACATTGGACCTATACCCCATAACCCGTATATGGGTCTATATGGGGCTATATACAGACCTCGAACTTTTTTCAAAAATTTCAACGATGCGTGCCGGGACACTTCCTATCATGTTTGTCTTGACGAGACTAAGAAAACAAATCCAAGCAACCACACCGCAAATGTCTAGAAGTAGGTTTCCCAGTGGGGCAAACATTGGTCCTATACCCCTAGTATGGGACTATATGGGTCTCCCTGAACTTTTCCCAAAAATTTCAACGATTCGCTCCGCGACACTTCCTATCATGTTTGTCTTGACGAGACTAAGAAAACGAGACCCCACAACCTATACCGCAAATGTCGAGAAGTAGGTTTCCCAGGGTGGTCCTATACCCCCCATACCCCATATAGGCATTTTCCCGTAATTTAGGATAAAGTCCGTGTTCCGTATTTTTTTCAGGAAAAATGTTACATACACCCACCCTGGAACTAGGGGGAGATAAGTCTATTGATAGGCAAGCCCCGTTAATCCCGGGGACCAATATTAGCCCTTTTGGCTAGGGTTGATAGCTGTTTTCCCCTATTTTAGGAGTAAAGTCCGTGTTCCGCTTTTTTTCTGGCGAAAGTTTTACATGCACCCACCCATGACTGGATGCCCCTTCACATAGGCTTCACATTGGTACCTCATACAACTCCATCGGCCCATTAGGGGCTCCCCCTAGATCCCAAAACGTCTATTTTCATACCCTTTGGCCACCGCGCATGCGTAGAATGGTGACAACGCTCGGGCCACTAGTCCAGTCAGATGCCCCCTCACATAGGCTTCACATTGATACCTCATACGACTCCATCGGCCCATTAGGGGCTCCCCTAGATCCCAAAACGTCTATTTCCATACCTTTTGGCTACCGCGCATGCGCAGAATGACGATATTTCAACACCACAGCCACCCCATCAGATGCCCCTTCACGAATGCTTCACATTGATACCTCATACGACCCAATCGGCACAATAGGGACCCCTCTCGCCCCTGAAGATTGCCGGAGAATGCCGGAGAATTTGGGACTACTTTCTGTCCGCGGAGGCAGACCGCATCACCACCAGACCGCATCACCGCGGAGGAATACACACGCCCGATTCACGCAGACCGGAAGTGACGTCATACATGACGTCACACTTGAGTACATGTCCTATCATGTTCACACTCCTGCATATCACCTTGAGCTGGAGTTACCTCCCTTATCGTAATTTGGAGGGTTCCCGATTGGCGAAATTATCGGGTACCCCGAAAAAGAGCCAGTATCCGTCCTTTCTATACTACTAGTTTAGTCGTAATAATAAGTCAAGTAGGGAGCAACCGTATACCGCCGCCACCAGCATCCTCAATCTATTAATTCCTTACATGTTACAATATGTTCAATCGATGCCCCTTTAAATAATATTTAGGTGTCTCTGCACGAGTCTTGGAGGGATAGTCTTCCCGATTCTTATTTTGAGTTGTTGATGATGCATGGACCTTGACTTTCTGACGCCATATCTCTCACAAACGTATACATCCTTCAATGTCCGAGTTTGAGTTCGACAAGCGCATGGGGATTCTCCGTCAGGGTTGTCTTCCTTGCGTACAGAGTGCATAGAAGGCAGCACGATCATTGTCATACGGGGATTTCCCAAACAAGAGCCGCCATTTTATTAGTTTGTTATCAACTCTGATACCGCCAGACACGAAAAGCTCGATACTGGGATCGCACTGATCATAGACTCGTATTAATAACATGGTACAGCATTTGTAGGTTATGTTTATTGAATATTTCTCCCACTTGTATGAGTATTTTATACACCCAGAGAGTGGGGGATCCCCTTCACACCATACACATACACACCACAAAATCATTGTAGAACATTCCATGGGTTCTCCTCTTACCACTCAGGACATTCCCGGATATGACCGGACATTACCGAAGATTCTCGGTGATTCCGACGAACAAACTGTAACCATCTGGGCCATCTATCCATTTCCAGTCTACTTTCGGCAACTATATAAGGGAATTACCCGAAATCAACACCCCGTGATGTCGTCAGCCAATCAGCTAAACTCTACCGACGTAACCCCAACGCAACCCGCCATTTTCGAGTCATGTGCTGTTCTACTTGTTCAAAATTACATCTCTACAACACCTCTTGGATGATACGGAAGTTATTCATATCTGTATCTTTTGTAAGCTCAGACAATATATGTTTTAGAAGTAGTATGAAAAGCCTGTAATTTATCAGATTTCTCGAATCTGTTCTCCGCCGGATGAAGTATCGGATATCGCTCCGCAATAATGGCGACTCACGATTCGCAAGCCATCTTATGGATGGCGAAGTGTACGCAAATGTCAGACGAAGCGACAGTAATATATATAACATTGACGTGACTGGAAATTTGCATGGATGGGGGAATCCTTTCTGCCCGCGGAGGCTTGAACAGGAAGTGACCGCATCAACACCGGAAATGACCTTTGACCCGGAAGTGACCTTTGACACGGATGTGACCTTTGACCCGGATGTGACGTCACCGGATCAGGGGAGATGACTTCCCGCGGCTCCCCCAAAACAAGAGTTATCTGCTCCTCAATGGGCACGAATATGCGGTTTTATTACTACTTTATATATATGTATGAATAAAGTATATTTTATCAGAAAGATTTATAGATGGGAGAAATATGTTAATGTATACTGTGTTGAAATGACATATTTTCACTTGCTTAATAAAATATTATTAGTCTTGAGTTTTTCTTAACTTGAGTTTTCGTTAGTTGCTCCCTCTCCTGATTAGTATGTTTCTCATAATACATCAACATTAGAGATGCTTCTTTTTTTCTTTATCCAAGCTGGTTGTGGGTAGAAGTCGTCGCACAATTATTGTCTATGCTACATATGTAACCTTACTTCTGATTTTTTGACGTCGTTGCTAGGTGACTTACATGTTTAATTCAGCGTCTTGAAATACTTAAAGTATAGCTATGTGGCGCAATGAATCTGAATAAGCACCCTTCTCTAAGACGTCGGACAATGAAACTGGTTATGGAGCAGAAATCTTCAATAAGACACCAGAGAATTAGAAGTTGTCAAGGAGCACTCTTCTCTAAGACGTCAGACATTGGCACTGGTTTTGAAGCAGCACTCTTCTGTAAGGCACCTGACAATGAAACTGGTTATGGAGCCTAAAACTTCTCTATGACGTCATAAAATAAGAGTAGTTTTGAAGCAGCGCCCTCCTGTTTTGAGCAATGCAGAAATATCTGAATGCTCTATGATCCTACTTTCCTACTTGCTACATTGCACTTACCAATTAGAGTAAGTGAGTAGAATTTTTGACTTCGCTTTCAATAATTCTTCAGGGTCAATTTTTTGAAGTCTTATTAATGAGAATAATCATTATTATAGCCATACTATTTAGTTATTCAACATTATGCTATTTGTGTGCTCGTATCTGAAACAGTGCGACCAGAATGAGTAATAACCCAACAATAACTTGAACATACACTCTCAGAAATATTCATGGAATACTCCTGAATTGATCAGGTTGTACATCCACAACTCAATTTCAGGGATCTTACCTGAAATCCATAAATAATTTTCTAAAATTCAAGTATATCATCCCTGAATTCAAGCTAAATTACCTGAATTTTAGGGGATTTAACGTAACTGAATAGGGTCGTCAACTTTATAATCAGGGTGATTTTGTCTGAATATCAGGGAAAATCCTCTCATTCAGAGATATTTTTATTGAAATTCACGTAATCAGACCTGAATTTCAGCAAAAATCCCTAAAATTGAGTTGTGGATGTACAGCCTGATCAATTCAGGAGTATTCCCTGAATATTTCTGAGAGTGTACAATAATAAAATACATATTCTTGCTTCAATAACGCTATACTTCCGGGAGACCAATATTGACAGATATTGATTGTCGTAATAACTTGTGTGATGTACATACAGCTATGTTACATGAACATCTCCTTCAACAGTCGCTTAATACATGTTGTTATTAAAGAAATTGTATAATATATCAAGTAGAATCGAGGACGGCGAACTACAGGAAACATCCTTGCTTCAATAGTGCTAAAACTTCCGGCATACTTATACTGACAGGTTGTCGTAACAAATTGTGTGATGTACATATATAGCTATGTTACATGAATACCTTCGTTTACCGTGCCTTAACATGTGTGCATGTTGTAATATAAGAAATTGTATAATATATCAGGTAGAGTCGAGGGCGACGAACTACGGTAAAACACTTCAAATCTCGTATTATTTTACGAGGGTTGCGTGAGATTTTATGTTTCGCGTTCTATTTCGGAAAGTGGCACTTAGCTTGCTTACAGTGTGAAAAGACGTAAGCGACTCTGTATGGTGTATCAATTACAAGAAGAATGTAGAATGATACAGTCCATTTTTTTACATCTATCATTTTCTAAGCTCGCATTACAGCTACTTGGTTGACACCAAAACACAAGGGCGGTGGTAAAGAGTCTGTCATTTAGACTTTCGTGAACTATCCATGACCAGTCCTGTGTTAAATTTCCGCGACCTTTTTTAATACCCATTATAGCTTACCTATTTTAAAATGGCGTCTCATCATTACATTTTTAACGGTTTCGAACACGATTTGTTGAGATTCTTCAACTTTTATGAACATTTTATAACTTAATTATAGAATGATTGCAATAAGCCAAAGTTTATGAGCATTGTCCGCCAATTGAACCGTTTTTGACCAAGGAAATTGCTGTAATTGATAATAAAAGTTTACAAATCCAGCCAATTTTATGTCTATGAAAAATAGCACATGGTACAATATGAACTGACGCTATCCAAACGGTATTTCTAATTCATACCCGCACTAGAAGAATTTAACATAATGTTCGTTTGTAACCAAACGGATGTCTTTATAGTCACTATGTAGTGTCTGAACAGAAATACTTTAAGTTTCAGAACACCCCATATCTGTAGAAGCTATCTCACAGAAAAGTGCACCTAGTTCACCATATTATGATGGCCGAGAAGGGCCATCGCGTGTTTGGCATTAGAACATGAAATCCAAAAGGCGAAGATGCGAAGTTACGATGCGATGCGCGAAGGTACGATGCGAAGATGCGAAGATGGAAAAAGGCGAAGATGCGAAGATGCGAAGTTACGATGCGATGCGCGAAGGTACGATGCGAAGATGCGAAGTTACGATGCGAAGATGCGAAGATACGATGCGAAGATACGAAGATGCGAAGCGCGAAGACGCGAAGTTACGATGCGAAGATGCGAAGCGCGAAGATGCGAAGTTACGATGCGAAGATGCGATGATGGAAAAAGGCGAAGATGCGAAGTTACGATGCGATGCGCGAAGTTACGATGCGAAGATGCGATGATGGAAAAAGGCGAAGATGCGAAGATGCGAAGTTACGATGCGATGCGCGAAGGTACGATGCGAAGATGCGAAGTTACGATGCGAAGATGCGAAGATACGATGCGAAGATGCGAAGATGCGAAGCGCGAAGACGCGAAGTTACGATGCGAAGATGCGAAGCGCGAAGATGCGAAGTTACGATGCGAAGATGCGAAGATGCGAAGCGCGAAGATGCGAAGTTACGATGCGAAGATGCGAAGCGCGAAGATGCGAAGATACGATGCGAAGATGCGAAGATGCGAAGATGCGAAGAAGCGAAACGCGAAGATGCGAAGTTGCGATGCGAAGATGCGAAGCGCGAAGATGCGAAGATGCGAAGTTACCTGTACAATAGGAACATATAGGTTTATTCTAAATATGAAATACAGTCTATCTTATCTTCTTTTTTGGAAAGAAAACCCGAAACATGATAGTACTCTAGATTCTCTCGAACCATTCTTGATATGATTTTGGTTTGAGGCCTACATATTTTTCATAAAAATGAAATTTATAGTTCATCAAAATGTGCTCTTATTTATACGGAGGATTTTCTCTTGTAACAAAAATATGACCACATTTTGGTGAACTATAAATTTCATTTTCATTCAACTGACTATCATAATCTTTTCCAGGTTGATCAACACTTTGATCGGAAGCGCTGGCAGACGACACCATTTTTGTGGGTTTTTTTTACTCCCAGGCCTACAGGTCGTGGTGTTTGTACGCAGATCGGTGTATTCGTGTGTATGGGGTGGCTCTGCACAGATTTCTCCTAACAAAACCAATGAATGCATAATATAAATAGACCTAACCATGATTTGAAGGCAGATCAACTTGTTCGACTGCACCAAATGTTTTAAGATTTCGCGTTATCTTGGTTGTGACTAGAAGGGATGTTTCGGGAAGTTGGTCGGAGCTGACACTAGATCGGAACTGGCGACGTGACTGTATTTAAATATTTGCACAACTCATTCATTTCCATAATAAAGAAAACCTGGATCGTTAATCCGACTGAAGCGACAAATTTCTCGTTCGCTAGAAATTAATTGGAGATTATTGCTTTGGTCGACGAAAAGCCTTATTTTAATATATTTGGGGAACAACGTTAGATTGAATGTCAAAATGCTCTGAATGCTCACATTGTGTAAATTCCTGCATCGCAATGGCTCGTCTTCAAAACAGTGGACACGTTTTTTACCTTACCACATTGATATACACAGTTAACAGTAATGTCCTGTCCACATCTAGATCTAATTCAATATAGTTTTACCATTCCTCTGATGAAACTGTTCAGATGAACATAGCATGTCAAGAATGGTTCGAGAGAATCTAGAGTACTATCATGTTTCGGGTTTTCTTTCCAAAAAAGAAGATAAGATAGACTGTATTTCATATTTAGAATAAACCTATATGTTCCTATTGTACAGGTAACTTCGCATCTTCGCATCGCAACTTCGCATCTTCGCGCTTCGCTTCTTCGCATCTTCGCATCGTATCTTCGCATCTTCGCGCTTCGCATCTTCGCATCGTATCTTCGCATCTTCGCGCTTCGCATCTTCGCATCGTAACTTCGCATCTTCGCGCTTCGCATCTTCGCATCGTAACTTCGCATCTTCGCGCTTCGCATCTTCGCATCGTATCTTCGCATCTTCGCGCTTCGCATCTTCGCATCTTCGCATCTTCGCATCGTAACTTCGCATCTTCGCGCTTCGCATCTTCGCATCTTCGCATAACTTCGCATCTTCGCGCTTCGCATCTTCGCATCGTAACTTCGCGTCTTCGCGCTTCGCATCTTCGCATCTTCGCATCGTATCTTCGCATCTTCGCATCGTAACTTCGCATCTTCGCATCGTACCTTCGCGCATCGCATCGTAACTTCGCATCTTCGCATCTTCGCCTTTCCATCATCGCATCTTCGCATCGTAACTTCGCGCATCGCATCGTAACTTCGCATCTTCGCATCTTCGCATCTTCGCCTTTTTCCATCATCGCATCTTCGCATCGTAACTTCGCGCTTCGCATCGTATCTTCGCATCTTCGCATCGTACCTTCGCGCATCGCATCGTAACTTCGCATCTTCGCCTTTTGGATTTCATGTTCTAATGCCAAACACGCGATGGCCCTTCTCGGCCATCATACCATATACATTGCTATATGAATTACGGCGCTCTATATTGTTCCGGTAACTCATACTTGTACAATACGGGCTTACAGATACAGAGCTTAGATGTGCTGAGCAACTGGTCTGGACTTTCTTGGGACCTGTCCAGGCCTGGTGGGGCCATTTCGTCCCCTCTCCCATCGAATGTAAACAAATTCAAGACGGCCCCTTTGGTAACAGGCATTTTTTGGTCGGATTTTTCGAATTTTTTATTCATGTGTTTTCTTTGCAACAACTGTATGATAAATTAGTAAATAATAGTCGGATGTGAAATGAATTAGATTTTGCCCAATTTTCTTCGGAAAAAGAAGGAATTTTGAAGAAAAATGACGAAAACATCACTTATCTCTACCCCACATGGCCGCCATCTTGAGTTTACCCATGATCTCTACTCGTGGGTTACGGAAATAGGCTCAAAATGACCTCAGCTTTCAAATTTTCGTCGTTCCGGAGATAGGAAAGAAAGCTTGGTACGGGGACCATAAATGCCAACCCCCTCCATGCCAGGTAAGGGTTAAAAATGCTGAAACCCTTCGCTAAGTTGTCAGGTTGCATACCAGGGTTTCTTTATTCGACACGGAATAGATCAAATATTCAACCCAAATCACTCATATGTATATATTCCGGAAAGAGCCTGATCAAACCATTATTTTATACACAGCACTGATGTGTTACAGAAAATTGGTGGTCGAGCAGTCCCCTCCAAGCTTGCTCACTTTTGCGACCCCCCCCCCCCTTAAAAAGTCGACAATTCGACAAATTTCGTCCAAATATTCAGAAAATATGTTAGAACGATTTCGAAAAAACTGATGTCCCATGTTCCCAGGCCCGGTATCAACTTCAAAAGGCAAAAAAAAAAAAAAAAAAAATGGGGGTCGACCTCTCTTTCATTTTTTAATTTTTTTTAATATTTTTTTTGTCCGATTTTCTCATCGTAATTGAGTCATGATTTTTACGTGCAGTAAAGGGGCATAACTGAGGAAGGACAAATTTTATTCCATGACTCCGACCACTGTATAGACGAACCCATCCATCGATCCGTATATACTCTTCTGCAGTACTGACAATTTGAATTATAGATATAAGCTATTAACAAGGCAAGAAGACAAGAATATCTGCAATAAAAGCGCAGCTGAGATACGAAGGCTACACGCTTAAAACTAAGTGTCGAAACCTACTCGTAAAGTGTTGCAATAACCCTTTAAGTGTGTCCACAGGGAGAGCACTTTAAAGTGCAGTCCCTGTGGACACACTTAAAGTGTTATTTCAACACTTTACAACACTTTAGTTTTAAGCGTGTACGTCTTAGAATCCTCCGTATTCTAGCCTGAATGTTAGGTACCTTGGAAGGCGTTCTTGTTGAGTCATATGATTGCTTTTTAGTCACCAGACGTCGCCAGTTATTCCACCTCTTACATATCTCACAAATAAATTATCTGTATATTGCAGGATTCTGATAGTGGGCTCTTAATCCACGAAGTCTGTCCGCTGTACATGTCAAACGTATGTCTTACCTAGGTCAGGCTAATTTTTCAGCTCTTCTCTAAATTTTTCGCACATGTCGCACATGTCCATGTCCATGTCAGATTATGTACAATTTTTCATAGAAATTACAGCAGCACATACCTGGATACTATACAAGATAGTATACAAAAATGTATAGTTGCATAATTGTGTATTATATTTAGTTGGTGTATAATTTTATGTAATCATTTAAGCGAGAATATATTAGACGTTTTCACACATACTCAAAGTACGTTTTTTGTATAAATAACCTGGAGTATATACATACTATAAGTCAATGTCTATATAGAAACATTTAATTTCAGTATTCATTATTTACAGTCTAGCTACAATTTCTTTATACATTTATTCACTAACTCCAAGTCTACGTTCAGGACACAATAAGCCTGCATTTATATACATGGTAATTATCCACCACCTACCCTCACTAAATAGACTCACTAATAGTAACCTCATCCGCCCCCACATACACACAATAAAACAAAAGACAAAACACACACACACACACACAGACAGCACATGCTCATACTCATCTTGTGTTGGTATCTGCGAGTATGTGAAGTAGAAACATGAGAAAAAACCCCATTGATGAATATATATATATATCCTTGATTTCCATGTTCCATTGTATTTTAAAGTATCTGTTGTTTCTTTAGTGATAGCAGTATTATATTATATATGCCAAGGGACCCCACCTGTTCTCGAATACGGTTTCCCATTTACTTCTCTGTGCTATATATTTTTCAATATCTCTTTGCTTCAGTATAAATTCTCTCGCTCCATCGAATGACGGTTTCGTATTACAGCATCTTGGCATATATATGTATTTTTTTGTCAGTAGTAACAGAAGATTAACTAGAGTAGACTCTGTGTTTCCTAAGATCACTTGGGACCCCAAAGGCTTCTCCATAGAAATGCCGATACCCTCAACCCAGATATAAAGTTCGTTCCAGATCCTCATAGAATAGTTGCATTGAAACAACAGATGGATGAGAGTCTCTGTATTTTGTTTACAGAAGGTGCACTGATCGGAGTCTGCTTTGTTCCATATTTTCAATAGAGAGTTTGTTACAAGGATTCTGTGTATTATCTGGAATTGAAAATATTGAAAGCAGGTTAGCCCTGTTGTCGTGTATACATTAGTATAAACCGTGGGCCACGTGGTTTCGTCTATGGTATCTAATTCGTCTGCCCATTTTTGATGGGTTTTCTATGGTGTTCTATTTGTGCCAATTTGATCTCGCGCGTCGACTTGCAAAAGTCGACGCACGACGCGCGACGCGAAAAGTCGACGTCGCCCTTGTCGCGCGTAGCGCGTCGACTTTTACAATGTCAAAGATATAGGCCAAAACTCGACGTCGTGTTTCAAAAGTCGACGTCGCCTTTTGGCCTATCTCTTAGCATTGTAAAAGTCGACGCGCGACACGCGACGGAGAGGGCGACGTCGCCTTTCAAAACGCGACGTCGACTTTTCGCGTCGCGCGTCGTGCGTCGCCTTTTTGAAGAATCAAAACTCGACGCGCGACGGAAAAAGTCGACGTCGCGTTTTGAAAGGCGACGTCGCCCTCTCCGTCGCGCGTCGACTTTTACAATGTTAGGAGATAGGGCAAAAGTCGACGTCGACTTTTGAAACACGACGTCGAGTTTTGGCATATCTCTTTAACATTATAAAACCCGACGCACGACGCGCGACGGAGAGGGCGACGTCGCCTTTTAAAACGCGACGTCGACTTTTTCCGTCGCGCGTCGCGCGTCGAGTTTTGATTCTTCAAAAAGGCGACGCACGACGCGCGACGCGAAAAGTCGACGTCGCGTTTTGAAAGGCGACGTCGCCCTCTCCGTCGCGCGTCGCGCGTCGACTTTTACAATGCTAAGAGATAGGCCAAAAGGCGACGTCGACTTTTGAAACACGACGTCGAGTTTTGGCCTATCTCTTCAACATTGTAAAAGTCGACGCGCGACGGAAAGGGCGACGTCGCGTTTCAAAACACGACGTCGACTTTTCGCGTCGCGCGTCGTGCGTCGACTTTTGCAAGTCGACGCGCGAGATCAAATTGGCAAAATAGAACACCATAGAAAAGAGACGCCATCCCCATCTAAAGTGTCGGTGATTCGGCGTAGGCCTTGTTCTGCCCATTTTGTAAGATTATTCCATTCTGCCTTGGGTGCAAAATCGAATAAAAGGTTATTTAATTGAAGATTTTTGCCGTTTTTGCTTTCAATACACCGAGCCCATGCCTTCAGTGTGTCTTGCCAAAATGGGTTTTTGATATCATTTTTCATCGTTAATGTGCTTGAAATGTCTAGTTTCCAAACATCGTGCCCTATACAGGGCATAAAACATTTTTAACGAGTGTGCTGTGCACGTTCTCCCTTTCCGCCAGTCTCTTGATCCATTTAATTTTTAGATACGAGGCAAATGTTTGTATGTCTATCATAGCCCCCCGTCACCCTTTTCAGAGATCATCGTCTTTCGCTTTATTTTGTCTGGTTTTCCATTCCAAATAAAGTTATATAAAATTCTGTCCAAATTGGTCATGAAAGACGCGTCCGGGTCTGGCAAAGTTGAGAATAAATGTACTAATAGGGGAAGAACAAAAGTTTTGATAATACTTATTTTTCCTAAGGTGCTCAATTTTCTTCTTGACCAACTTCCTAACAGTTTTTTTATTGACATATTTTGTCGTTATAATTTTTGTTAATTGTTTCTATCAACGTGGGGTAAAACCAAATTCGGAGAAGTTTAAAACCTCCGGGATCCCAGTTAATTCGATAGTGAGGACACATTTTTACCGTACTTCCTTTTTTATTGCCAATCCAAACTGCCAGAGATTTGCTTACATTTAATTGGAGACCAGATGAAGAAGAGAATTTGTTCAGGAGGCCCATGGCTCTTTCTAGGGATTCCCGGGATCCATCCAGAATCAGCGTGGTGTCGTCAGCATATTGTTGTATTTTGATTTCTGAGTTTTAAATTTTTATACCTTTGATATTTGGGTCATTTTTTATCGCAAGGGATTGTGTTTCTGCGGCTAGAATAAATATATACGGTGAAATTGGGTCCCCTGTCAACAGCCCTGTTGTAATTGGAAAAAGTCCGACATATATCCGTTGTTCATCACACTACTTTTCGAGCCGTTTTGAAACAGGTTTATCCATTGAATTATATCGGCTCCAAAATTTGATTTTGATTTTATCCGTCATTCGTCTCGCGCCATTTCCCAGAGTTTACGCATACATCGACAAAAAAGACCATCTTCCTATTCCCGTATCATGTGTCACTTCTAATACTTCCATCCTCCCTCTCCCCCAAATACTCATGGACATGTGCGACAATTGTAGCGTGAGGTACCATTTCGGTGCTTGTTCCAGCGTTAGATGCCTGTGTGATATAATATGTGATTGAGCGACATCCACAAATATCTCATATAGAAACTATCAGATGCCCTCTAGATTAACATAAAACAGCATCTGAAATATTATCAGAACGAATATCAAAGAATATCAGAACGTCTTACACACTCACAAAGATCTCATATAGAAAATATGTCCTCCAGACTATAACAACGTCTCAAAGAATATCAGAACGTCTTACATAACCGCAAAGATCTCATATAGAAAATATGTCCTCCAGACTATAACAACGTCTCAAAGAATATCAGAACGTCTTACACACCCGCAAAGATCTCATATAGAAAATATGTCCTCCAGACTATAACAACGTCTCAAAGAATATCAGAACGTCTTACACAACCGCAAAGATCTCATATAGAAAATATGTCTTCCAGACTATATCAACGTCTCAAAGAATATCAGAACGTCTTACACACCCACAAAGATCTCATATAGAAAATATGTCCTCCAGACTATATCAACGTCTCAAAGAATATCAGAACGTCTTACACAACCGCAAAGATCTCATATAGAAGTTGTGTTCCCAGACTAACACATCATCGCAAACAGTCATACATACATATACATATAGCCAGAAGTCCATAAAACTATGAACTTAAGATATAGCCTATTAGATGTCAAACAGACTTGTAAAACGTCTCAATGGTCGTCGCCACGCCTTCGAGACACAAACAGATCTAATATAGAAACAATTAGATGACCTCCGGACTCGCACAGCGTCTAGATGGATGGCATGGTCTTGCATTTTGTTTGTTAGAGGTCATGCAGACTAACAAAATGTCGCAAGGAACGACAGAACGTCTTGCAGACTCCTATGTGTCTTATATAACGATATTAGACGTCCTTCAGATTCACAAATCGTCATACCCAGAAATCGTCATACCCACAAACGTATTATTTAGAGGTTACCGGTACTCAGTAGTTCCATATAGGCGTCCCCACTCCTACACATGAACATTATCAGGATGTGCAAGACGTCCTGATATTCTTTATGGCGTCATGTTCATCTGGAAGACTTCTGATCTGAGATCTTTGTGAGTGTGAAAGACGTCCTGAAATACTTTGAGACGTTTGTTAATCTATAGAACAAGTAATAATCTATGTTCACGAGCATCCACAGTATTGCACGTTTTAAAACTGTTTTGTTAGTCTGTAGGGCATCTAACAGCCTACATATGTGCAAGACGTCTGCCAAGACGTCATTTGAGAAATCTGATAGCCTACTGTGGGGTTGCAAGACGCCACGGCGTTCTTTGAGACGTTTTGCGTGGCATCTAATACAACTTTGGGGACTGCAAGACGTCTCGATATCCTCTGAGATGTTTAATTTATTTGTTGAACATATAGATGTCTATAATCAACTGGAGTTAAAGAAGTTTCTTACGAAACGAGATATTCAATTTCAAATACATGCACATTTTTTTGTTCCAATGTACCTGTGCATTTTGAAGAATTCCTGAACTTTCCTATTATCGATAACAACAGAGCGAAGCCGGCTGTTTTCATAATAAAAAATGAAACATATAATAGGTATTTCGGATTTTCTATACGAAAAGAGACAACTAAACTGTATTACTTATATAATTAGCTTGTTTTCTGATAAATACCCGTAATAATTCTTAAATGAACTATGTCACTGATAAACAAACTTATCTCGATTGAATCGTTTTGGATTACTCCTGAAACCACCATTTTTATCTTCAATCTCGAAATTGGA
This sequence comes from Hanleya hanleyi, assembly GCA_036873755.1. NCBI lineage: Eukaryota > Metazoa > Mollusca > Polyplacophora > Lepidopleurida > Hanleyidae > Hanleya > Hanleya hanleyi. The sequence continues at coordinate 32,170 of JAVTVY010010859.1, forward strand.
CTCCGTGGGCATTGTGGTCGTACCCAGGGTCACGTAACAATATACAATTACCTTATGTCTCTTGTACACTGGCTTATTGAACAAGGGTACTTCTTTGGCGTGTAACTGAGAATGAATCATGTATACCTATAGAGCGACAGGCGAGAATTACGTCTGTAACTGTAATTTCGAGACCGGATAACTGGTAAGATAGAGGGAAATACTATGTAATTTTCATCCGTGAAATTTCCCCACACCTGTGACATTTTTCATCCATTAGCGTATTCAAAGTCCAAAATTGTCAATAAATTTTCCTAATTCACACAATTTACTTGTCCTTTAACAAAGATTTCTCATTTATCAAGCTTCACATGCCAGAGCGACTGTACAGTGTAATCACTCTAACTTCTGCCAAGCACTCCACTGAACCTAACTGATGCCATCTATAAGTTATTTTTTCTATTTATTCGTATCTTCAATATCTCTAACTCGTAACCAGATCTGCTTGAAATCATTATATTTACTATACCATTGGGAACAATGTATCACCTACAATTGTTTAAAATAGCGCTACACAATTATACAAGGTAAGTGAACGTGTACATAATACCACGGGCCCGCAAAACAAGAGTTTTGGGGTGTGTGGACGGTGGTATTACGGTGAAGTGTAGAAATATGGGATCTCTATATATAACCCCATGCTTTATATAAAACTACAACAAGGTCTGAAACGCACTTTGGGTGAATCGAGAAATAAACGGTTTACCGCCAAACAAAATACATCAGCATATTCTACAAGTATCATTTTATAGATTTCCGTCGTCAAATTAGTAAATTTGTGAAAATTTTTACCTTTGCCAAACAAAATCCAACATAACTGCCCATCCATCCCGGAACAGCGAGATTATGGCGGGCTTCGTTCTCAGTTATGATTGGTCAGTCGCCACACGCCTCCGGCAAGAGAGGTCATACACTGATCAGCTGACCAATCAAAATTGAGAACGAAGCCCGCCATAATCTCGCTGTTCCGGGATGAATGGACAGTTACGTTGGATTTTGAATCGCCCGGCAAAGGTAAAACATTGCACAAATTTACTAATTAGACGACGGGAATATATAAAGTGATACTTGTAGAATATACCGATGTATTTTGTTTGGCGATAAACCGTTTATTTCTCGATTCACCCAAAGTGCGTTTCAGACCTTGTTGTAGTTTTATATAAAGCATGGGGTTATATATAGAGACCCCATATTTCGACACTTCACTGTAATACCACCGTCCACCGCCTGTGCATAATACGAAAGTTAAGTGAACCTTTACTGAGAACATCCATTTAATTTTTTTGACTGCGAGATTTTCCAGAACAAGCGCTGGATGAGCGCAAAGACCTCCGTCGAGACAACAGGGTCCGTAGGGGAATACATCACTGAATAACATAAATCTTAATAAATTAATATCCTATCATTGCTCCCCAATCGTACATGTCGCTATATAGGATCTTACGTATTTCAATTGAATTTGGTGTTCCGAGTGCCCATATCATGGATATTTAATAGCATTATGACATCATGGTCGCATCTGGACTCATGCATTTGCAATCGGGGAGGGGAGATAGGTTCACTGTGTCCATTTACCCCAATGTTTACACCAAAGATCAGTCCATATATTTACCCCGTATTATGATGCTACAATGTCGGGACCGCGGCCACATGAAAAGACACCCCACAAGCGAACCGGCTAATTCGGCTGAGCCAACCAAACATTTTTTGTCATCAATGTTCCCTTCAAAGCACTATGAAGCGTTCTCGGGATTGGTTAACACGCGAGTTACCGCAAACCTGTTAGATCCTACAAGCGACAGTATTTAATTTTAATTAGATTGGAATAACATAGTGCCGGATGCCAAGCTCAATTTTGCATTTGTTGGACGTTAACTCCAACAATGGTAATTAACCTGGGATTGAGGGTTCCCCACTAGCGTGTCCAGTCAGGGATGTGGAAGTCACATTCCCCGCACATAATTTTTGTCTGATTTCACGTGCTTGAAATATTGGGGTATGGAATAGTGTATATTGATGGAAAACCTGCAATACTGCTTAAGACATTAGGCCCCTTCCCCCCTTCCCCCCCCCACCTCCCCGAGAGTACGCCCCCACCCAAATCAACACGTTAGCGGCAGAAATGAGACCCTGTGTGCCTAGTTGTATCAACTTACTTGTGATTTTGTGCTATAGGCCCTACACATTAACACTTCATATTTTGTATGTGTACAGTATAGCATCATCATTGAGAGAATCCTCTACAAAACACACCTGATTTTACCGATACTCCGTTCTGATCTGTCTCAGCATCATGCGATGAGGATTCAATGCGCTCGGTATAATTTTGTATACTGGTGTTACAGGTAATCTTCACCATACTGTATCAATGACCATGGACTTGTACATGTATCACATTCATATTGAATGGTGATGGCTGATGAGAATATTGCCCATATGGAACAAATGGCTGGATTTCAGCAAATAAAAAGTTCATCATGTTGATCATAAACAACAAATAATTAATAATACTATAAAATAATTATGTTTATTCCTTGTCAAGATCAATGTATTACAGACAATATTATGACTGAATCATGGTAACAGATATTCAAGGGTATATATGTATATACTAAACTGAAGGAGACCCATGATGCTTATTATATTATGTTGTAAAACTTCACTTGCTAATCTCGATTATGTTGCTTATTGTGAAAATAAATGAAGTTATGAAAATAAATGAAGTTATGAAAATAAATTTAGTATGATTGCCCATTGCCCTCAAATTAGAAAGATCTTCAGCAGCTAAAGTTAAGTCAATCATAACAATATATAACACCATGGTATTGTTGTAATATCACCCAGGTATTGATCTTTGGTTAAGAATGTAATGAGATACATATACGTTCATTGTGTTATTCTAGCCCTCACAATTCAGAAAGGTCACCTCGGCAGAAATAGTGTCATATTAAAATATTCCTATCTAACACCATGTTAAATATTGCTGAGGTGAACTGATTATGCCTGTATGCAGTTCATTCTGTATGTATTTTATACGTGTACATATACCAGAAGTGGAATTATAATTTGAATAAAATAATCAAAATATGTTCGGTTTTTACCTCTACTCAGGAAATGAAGTCTTTGTTTCTAGAAGCTAAATCATTGTAGACACATTCAAGTCCTCACCTGGTCAAGGGAGATAATTTTGTAAAAAAAAAAGTATAGATCCACACTGGTGCAGATCAGAAAGTGTTTGGGAGCTATTGGGAGCTGCAGGTTTTGTAATAGTTAGATCCAATGATTCTGAGTGAAGGAATGAAGTCCGGCATGGTTGTTTTAAGTTAGAACTGGGCATCCTTGGAAATGTCTGACCGATTGACACATATATCACTCTGCAAGTGGTCATTACATGTGTTGGTCATTACATGTGTAATGTTTATATCCTGAGGAATCAGCTGATATCCAATGGGTTGTGGCCAATCACTGGCTCTGATTTTCACCACCTCTGTCATTCCACACATTTCTGACACAGCTGAACCAATCGATAGTCTGTATTGGTTTTTCCATTTCATCCAGTACACCCATTGTGTAACAGTCCTGTTACATCTGATATCAGAAGTGCTGAATCCATGAACTGCAGGTTGGAATCAATTGTAAACATATTTCATATCAAAACTCACTTCATTGAAAATGTTTATGGCCTTCATTATATTCCATTCATTCGTCATACACAACAAGATGAAATCCATTATACCAATTCCCTATGATTTGAATATTGCAGAAATTGGTCAAATGCCACTGAAAGATATTGTTATGCCGCTGATAGGAAATGACTTTTGGAAGGACGTTCTTTCAGCATGGGGGACTTTCAGCAAAAATTGAAATACAACAATAGTGATATGTTTTCTAGCGAGATACTTTGGTATAATGACAAATTTACTATAGATAGGAGACCTTTTTATTATCAACACTGGGATAGAAGGGGGATTAGATTTGTAAATGACTTGCTGAACGAGTCGGGAGATTTCCTCTCTGCCGCTAAGTTCAACTATAAGTTCGACATTCGTGTCAATTTTCTTGAATATACCGGAGTCTGTCACACAGTCAAAACGACAGCAATGAATGAGGGGATGGCAACCCTACGCAAAATAATATGTATACCGCTGATACCGCCACAGATATCTGAGCTGTTAAAAACAACTAAAGGTTGTCGTACATATTATGTTACCCTGTTATCTTCTTCATTTACAAAACAGAACGCTCATTTGAAATGGGAGACAGTTTTTGGTAAAAAAAAATACAGTATTTATGAGTGGCAGGACTTTAATATGCTCTCAACGAAATATAGAAACGAAAATTATAAGTGGTTGCATTATAGAATAATCAATAGAATTCTGACGACCAATATATTTGCGAATCGCGTAAAATTCAGAAATCAGGGATTGAAATCTGGCATTCAGAAATCTCAGAAACAGAAACTATCATTCATATTTTTGGGGAATGTAACAAACAATTTGGACGAAAATAGAAAAATTGTTGGGAACAGCCGAGATTATGATTAAACTCTCTGCCGATCAGGTAATCTTAGGATTAACAGGATCTCAATACAAATCTTTGGATTATTTATTAATTGGTATAAAATACTTTATTTACAAAATGAAAGCGCTTAGCAGAATTCCGAATTTAGACGACATTCTGAGAAGTTTAAAATATATGTACGAGACCGATAGACTTATCAGATATCAAAACTGTGAGTGGAGAATTTTTGACAAGTATTGATCTTCACTTCACCTATTGCTAAGAGAATGATTTATTGAAAATGCTGTTTGCTACATATGCCATATATCCGTAGCTTAATTATACATGGAAGTAGACACCTACTTCAACTTCATGGCTTATATGAAGGGAATTATCATTGCACTGATGGGATATCTGGAAATGTGTATGCTCTGAGTTTATTTTGCTTTCTTTTAGGTTCTTTATAATGCTTCAATATGATATATGAATGTGTATGTCGAAAAGCTGAATAAAATTATCAAATATATAAAAAAAATTTTATACCAGTTCGCACCTTTCATACGTGTACTTAATAGAACTGGGAATTGGCCATGTTACAAGAATTTGCAAAAGAACGAAATGAGAACTGAGTACTATGAGAACTTAATCCAATCTATGAGTGATCAATAATATGAATCCTGAAGAACAATGATGGATCTTGACCACTGGTTGGATTGGAGTTCAATGATGTTCATGTTAGTAGCATGAGCATGATAAGAATCCAGGATATTATAATCTAGAACAGGATTGTTTATTGATATATTTATTGATTTTCTTTTTGTCTAATTGTCTTCTGTTCAAGTCATTTGGCATCAGTAAAACCTGAAATGTATATCATGATCTGCTTCTTTCATCTAGTGATTGTTTCTGTTTGGTTCCAGATCATAGGGCTGAACAAAGCATGTGAAATGTGATCGTATGGCAAATAAATGCCCAGTGGTATTGGGATTAAAATTAAAAAGAACAAAATTGGGAAAGGTTCTATCCATGCTATCAGTCAAAAATCTCAATATGTAGGCCTACATGTGGAATGTAGACACTCCTTTGATTCAACTACAATTCAGAATAAGTTTTCAGAATATCAGGTTTTAACAAGCTAATTATTTTTCATCAAAAGATATCTGATGGTGTATGTGCAGACTTGAAGATTGTGTAAAATACTAATTGCCTGCCATAATAAATCAGTAATTATACATGTAGTAGGATAAATACCAGCTGGACTTGAAACTGCATAATTTATACTCCAAAGGGGTTTTGTGGCATACAAGTGTCACAGCACACAATGTGGATGTCACTAAACTGTTAGCATAAATGAAAAGAAAAGGTTTACAATGTTGTCAAACAAAAAGTATATGTATATTATTTATCAGCTTTATTAAATAAGTTTACAGACTCAAGCAGGTAGATCAATTGATGCTTCAGCAAAATCAAACCATTATTCAACTGTTTTCACTCGTTCATTTTAAATGGACTGTAAAGCTGAGAATGGTATCCTGAGGCAAGGTAATTGATAGGTTCAAGAATAATTTTTAATTCAGTGTATTGAAATGTTAATTGACATGTATGCTGCTGGGGGATGAACCTTTGAAATTGGGACAGAGGCACATGTGGTTTCGTTTGACAAACAATAAACTGTGATTTGATGCTTCATTACAATAATGGTGGTAAATTATATTTGATAAATGCACAAGAAATTAATGCCAAAATAAATAACCCAACACTCGCCCCCCTCCCCCTCCAAAGGAAATATAATTTATCAGCAAAATTTAGAATAACTGTTTTTTTAACCAGGCTGGTGGGTATCATCAACAGAAAGAAAAAAGTATCAGAAAAATCAGGGCATCGTCGATTGTGCTGTTGTCTTCCAGTCAGTGCGTGCATGACCTCCCGTGCATATGATATGCAACAACAACAACTTGGACTATCTGGTTGACCTCGGCATAAGTCATCAGCCGACAAATACTTTGCGATATATAGAAATGACGAGTGGTATACTAGGAATCATTGTGTTGTAATGACATAAAATGGCGGCAATAAACTTACCAGAAAAACGGCAAAAATCGCATCGTCCATCTCTACAGCCGCCATGTTGAATCTTCCGCTGGAAGCGGCCTCCAATTACGTGTAACTCGTGAAGCATGATGGCCCATTGAAATGCATTGCGATGAGGTTTCCCCATTATTTCAATATTGTCCAAAAACATTGCCTCAAAATTTCGTCGGGAACCATGGCAAACCCTATAGGAAATCACATGAGTCGTGGGTTCCCCATATGACAATTATTTGGTGGAAGATTTCACGTTGCATTCCTAGACCTCCGTCTGATCGACGGGGGTAAAAATGACATGTGGTTGAAAGCCTCTATTGAATTTGACTAACAACCTGTTATCTTGACTATGTTCTTGTCATGAAATTAGAGACCCATAGAAGATCAACACCATCGTGGTCCAAAATTCGGATTGGCCTAGCGCACCGTCCCATCAGTGGCCAATACCCGCGTCCCATCATTCGTGAATGCTACTATATTTCTAAAGCATGATACTCCCTCCATGAGTCTTCCTTCTTCTTCTAGATCGAGAAGAGAGCTCTGTACCGGAAGGTCTACTTCTTAAAGTCCGAAGGAGAGCTCTACTGCACAAGGTAGGAATGAGAGCTCCGCTTCCCAAAGATGGGAGGAGTGAGCGAGAGAGTGGATATGACTTAACGTCGTCAGGATTGGGAGCAGAGCTCTGCTTCTTAAGGTCAAGAGGAGAGCTCTTCTCCTCAAGTTCGAGAGGAGAGCTCTACTCTTGAGGGTGGGAGGGGAGCTCTCCCAACCTCAAGAGCCCACATTAAGTTGGGTAGGAGAGCTATACTCCTAACAAGTCAATATGAGAGTTTCGCTCCTCAAAGAGAGCTACACATCACGAGGGCGGGAGGAGAGCTCTGCTCCCCAAGGTATGTAGGAAAGCTCTGCTTCTCAAGGTCGAGAGAGAGCTCTATTCGTCGAGGTCAGGAGGCAAACTCTACTCTTGGGTCCTTAATAAGGTGGGAGGGAAGCTCCACTCCTCAAGATCAGCAGAAGAGCTTCGCGAAAGGAAGAGCCTTGCTTAGATGTAAATTTACAATTATGATAGTAAAGATTTTAGCAAAATAAATTAATTTGACATGCAGAAATATAGGACGTTCTAGTATGTTGTGGTCAAACGCTTAGTGTCGAGTCTTGTACATTCTGTATCGAGTTGGCATGGAACTCTCCGGAAATATGAAGCAATGCGAACGAAATGCAATGGACATGTTCATTTAAGAGAACGTTATCGTCACCTGGGTAGGCTATATATAACCATTTACCCACTTTCAAAGATATTACTTGTCAACGATAAGGATGATGAAAACATGATGACTTACTGTCGTTTTTGACAACTCACAAGTCTCTCTCACGGAAAACCATTTTGTGTTTCCTTGAATTTTCATGCTGGAATTGGTGATTATTGTATGAAAAGAGTCTTCCCACTATTGATGTGGATATTGTAGACGATGGCTGAACACTAAATATCGAATCGAGCGCCTATTCTGAAGTATAGCTGTGTAGCTGAGAATGAGTCTCTCTAACTTCAGTGAAATAGATCTGCTTCACAAAGAACCTGAGTAATTCAAATATCACATTTATGAATAAAGAACTCTTTTATTAACGGTTCACGAATGAACGGACCTACACGTATATGTAAAGAAGAATATAACGTGAACGGAAGGTATCTTTGAATCTTCTGAAATTATTCTCGTATATCCGTGTCTATATAATTTGAATGTATGTCAATGCAATAACTGCTTTTTTGTGGTATTTGATCAGCACTGTAAGCGATGGTATCGCGTGAGCATTAGGGGATATTAAGGCAAGACTGGAAAGGGAATATAGCAGATCAGATTACCGATGACATGATAACGTATCGGGAGAAAGAATGTACGGGTTACTTAGCAAAACATCTATGAAATGGTAAATAAAACACAACGGCCTGATTTTACAATTTGATCTGCAGATCTCTGATCTCTGATCTCTGGAGAAGAGTGATTATCAACTAGATAGATGACTTCACCCGATACGCGCCGATAGATAACTTTCAGAATATTCTGCTGGCATTAGTTTATCTTTTAGTTTATCTGTTAGTTTATATACACGCTATCATCTAATACGGTTCCATGTTGTGACGCCACTAAACTGCGACAACTGGCTGCTTTATTTAGTGTATGTGCGAATGCTACTTCTACGATTGTAACTATAAGTATCAAATCAGCCCAGGATGTTATTTTGTGAAAGGTGTGTAATGAAGCATAAAATATTTCTTAATCTATTATTCAAAGATGCATTAGCTGGACAATGATATTAACATATCACCCTAGCATACTTAGCTGGACAATGATATTAACATATCACCCTAGCATACTTAGCTGGACAATGATATTAACATATCACCCTAGCATACTTAGCTGGACAATGATATTAACATATCACCCTAGCATACTTTCTACACTGTCGCCGCAACGACCACAAGATTAAGAGCTGATACTTCGTGATTTCACGGGATATCTTATTGAGGTTATTTTGAGCCTAATCGCATACCCTCTCTCCCCATCTTCACATACCCAAGTCGAACACAACGTGCTACCTTGACGGACACATTTTCTGATCAGAATACGGTTTGGTGATGTTACAGCTCTATAAATATTCCGTGTTCCATATTAGGAGGAGTGCAAGTGTATAACCTCTTCAAAATTCAAATTTCTTTGGCTATTCGAAGGAAACGAACTTGATTCGTTTGAAAATCAACACAACCATGCACCACTTGCCATATTTGGAAATCACACAGACATCCAAGAAAATCCTCGCTGCATGGTGCTGGCAAGCTCATATCTTGATTGGCTATATGAAATGAAATACGTTTACAGTTTGAACAATTTACCCCATTCATTAGGTCAAGATAAATGACGGAACATTAGTGTAGTATTTAATTTGAAATGTGAAGATGCCTTTCTCGAGCAAAGAATCCAGGGTAAATTTAAACTGTTGGCTCTTTGTGGGTGATTCTTCAATTTATTTCTATGCCGCTTTACGTATAAAAGGGCCCAAAATTATTTTATTTCACATCAGGTAATTATTTTGTAGGGTCATCTTGGATTTAAAAGAAAATATTCTGATAGAACCTTACACCAAGATATATTGTGATTTCATCTTCCTATCCCAAGGAGTAAGACAAATATTTAGGGGGTCGATCTGGCCCCTCCCTAGGCCTGGACATGTCTCAATGTTATTATATACGAGTTTGCAGTCATGTTGAATTTGTATCCCTACAGGTGTACTACTTCGTCCGTTAATCAATATTCAGCCGTCGTCCGTTAAAGAATTCCTGCGTCCATAATCCGAAGATTTAATTCATATAACAGAGTTAAGCTACGTACACATGTATACGATTATCCGATAACGACAATGCGGCAACGACAATACGGCAACGGCAACGACAACGGTAATGCGTTTTTGGTGTACACATGACTACGGCTATAAGTATAAAAGCGGATGCGACACGAGAACATTTCTTACCGCAATGAACGACTGACCTCTACAAGCCCTAAAAAGCGCGTGTGTTGCTGCTGTGACGTCATAAAACCGGACGACTTATGTCCGACAACGGCAAAAAATTGCTCCAGAACCGATTCCAATAATAGACGGATAATCGTATCGCGTTGCCGGATAGTCTTATCGCACTGTCGTAATCGTTACGCATGTGTACGGACGAATTCATTTTCCTACGATCGATTTTTTTGCCGTTGCCGTATTGTCGTTGCCGCATTGTCGTTATCGGATAATCGTATTTATGTGTACGTAGCTTTAGTACCATAGAAAAAACGATCGTAGTATAAATAAACAAAGGTTAGTTTCCTAAAAGAGAGTGTGTATCGTAGAGCTTCAATTGTGTGCTCCACAGCTCGGCGGGAGTCCTACGGTTTCAAGTTTGTAAGCGTTGTCTGCGTGTGTGTTGTGTAACGGTAGTACAATCAAGGGGGGATAACTCTAACAGGCATATTGTGTAAAGTCAAAGGTACTTTCACTCTGTACATGTGGTTATGTAGCGAGCCTTTTGATTGGCTGATATGTTTGCGCGGATATTACGTTGTAGCCTGTTGTTGGAGATGAGAATAAATGCCTGAGTGGAAGTTGTTGTCGTCGTGTCTCTTTGAAGAAGCATAATTGCTACATCTGGTGGAGTTTAACCCGGGCATCGACGGCACAACGTTTTGGAGGTATTAATTCCCTGTTTTATGAACTTTTAGTGTGGGACTAACCGAACGAAACAGACAAAATCCGAACATTTTCACTACATTACTACAACAACAACACCATGCAGTGTTGAAAAAACTGTTCCCTGTCTCATCTGAATATTGTAAACAGGACATGCCAAGATCTCCAAAAATCACGCGGCAGTCGAGCAAAAAAACAACAGTCGCCCACACCAGGTGGTGACGTTGATTATCTCCAGAACAGTGTATCTTTAGAACAGAAAAACAAGCAAATCAATATGCCACTTTCAACCAACCTAAAACCAGAGACATTTTATGGCCTTCCCCATGAAGATTCACGGGCCTGGTTGAGTAAGTTCAGGGCATATACTACGCTGTCCCAAATATCAGAGGAAAATCTCCCACACGCATTTCGCTTACTAGTGCAGGGTCCAGCACTCACATGGCTGGATTCCATACTCTCGGGTGACATTCATCCAGACGCCGAAACACTGTTCAGTAAATTTTTGGAACATTTTTCTCAGCCAAAATGGCTGCTCGAGCAACATTTACAGGAAACTGCCATGAAGCCAGGTGACAATTTGGATATGTTTATCCATGACATAATGATGAAGTGTCACAAACTCGGTAAATCTGACGATGACATCATGACCGCGATAATTCGGGGATTGCCAGGCAATTATCGTGCAATTGTCCTGCAACAGAAACCGAAAACTACAGAAGAGGCAATCCAGGCAGCGCACTTGGCCAAAGAAACTTTGAAATTTACATCAGGTATGCCACTAGCTGCTAGCCAGCAGTCAGCTAGTAGTAGTAATATCGCAGACAATAGTACGACACTAGCTGCTCTCACAACCCAGCTATTTGAGCAGGGAAAACATCTGAGCGAACTCGAAACTCAAATGCACATGTTATCGCTACAAATCACAGATGGTTATAGACCATCGGAACCTGCTGTATGTCAAGTCCAGTCAACAGACCAAGCTTGTCAGTTGTGCAATCATCCTTCGCACACTGCTAAGACCTGTCGTCTATTCCTGAACCGGGGGCGTGGTAGAGGGTCAGGACGCGGCCCTCAAGATGACCCGAGAAGCAACGTTGTCTGTTACAGATGTCATTCTCGTGGCCACATCGCCAGGTTTTGTACAGTGGATTTAAACCAATCCGGTCCGGCAAATTAGGGGTGCCTGTCGGACAGTCACAGTGTGAAGACGCCCTAACTGACATATCCAGTGATAAGCCAGAACATGGTTTATTTGTGCACATCCACCCTGATAATCAGTTTGTCACTCAAAACAATAAATGTAACACAAATAACAGTCAGCGTGTCACAAAAATGGTGAACATGACACAGGTAAATGTGACACTGAATGTGTTACAAAATCTGGTGAATGTGACACATTGGTAAGTGTGTCAAAGACTGATAATTGTGTTAAGCAAAATAGTGAATGTGTGACACACACTGGTAAAGGTGGTGCAAGCATAAGTGAAATGGGGAACATTGAAGCTAAATAGGCAAGAAATGTGTCACAGTCACCAATGGTTCCCCAAGTCACAGGCAAACTGTAACAGGAAATAAGTGTGCCACACATGTAAATAAAGGGTTAACACAAGACATAAGGTATATCACAGATAATGTTAGGGGTTACACATGCGGGAAACAATGTGTCACATTGAACAAAGAGTGTGAAACAGAATATTACACACATGAGGACTGTGACACAAATTGTAGTGAAAGTCACACGTTGTGCACGAGATATCCATGTGACACACAGAACATTGAGAGTGACAAAACTGACACTGAGAGAATTACAGTGGACAGTGAGATTGACAGCAAGATCAGGTATGAAATCAAGAACAGTGATTGTGTCACACTGAACGTTGAAAAAGACAATGTAAATAAATGTACACCAAAGTGTGACACATTGAATATTGAACATCACCCTGAAGAAAAATATCAGAAAGATAGTGAAGGTTTCACACCATGCAGCGAGCATGACAAGAACATTGAGTGTGACACAAGGTACATTGATGGTGAGACACTGAACATTGCTTGTGACACAATCGAGCAATATGACACCAAAAATGGTGAAAGTGCCACACTGAATATTGTGAGTGACAAACAGAACATTGACAATGTCACAAAGAACACTGAACATGATAGGACAGAGAAACGTCACACAGAATACATGTTTTGTGTCTCAAATAACAGTGAGTGCATGAAAGGAGAGAATGAATGTGTGAATGACAGTGACAATTGTGATTTTGATGATTTTGTACATGTACCCAGCATGAATTCATTGCATTTGAACTTATTGCATAATTATGTTCCTTTGAAAATGTTCAATGAAACTGTGCATGCTATGGTAGATACAGGGGCTGATATTTGTGTGGCCAATAGCAACATTCTGGAAAAGTATAGTTCTATTAGGCAGTCTTGCACTGTACACAAGTCCGACAAGCCATTCATAGTCACTGCTAGTAGTGAGAAAGTAGCCATTCTGGGTATGATCCATGTACGGGCAACTCTTGGTGAATCAAGTGTGTATCTCAAGCTTTATCTTGTAGAAGGATTGGAAACCGAGTTCATATTGGGCTAGATTTTCTTGAAAGATATGGTGTAACCCTCAAATTTGGAAGCAAAAAGATGTCAATTGATCCAAGGAGGCAGACGAAGTCCATTAGTGAAGTGATAGTTCCCCCGAAGTCAGAGCAAGTGGTTATTGCTAGAATAAGAGGGAGTAGTCTCCCTGAAGGGGTAACGGGAACCACTTCTGGGTCACCTTGTTTAGCTTCTAAGAGGCTATATGTCAGCAAAGGTTTGTACCAATGTAGATCAGGGTTGTGTGTACCATAGAATTGTTAATCTAGGTGATGACCCCATCACAATAGAACGAGGTACCCCTATGGGAAAGTTTGTATGTTTATCCACCCTAGATCAAATCCAAGAATTCGAAAGTGAGTCAAACGAGACCTCCGTAGATAGTAATGTCGCACACATAGGTAGTGTCAAGTCTGAAAAAATACACCATGTTCATGATCCATTAAAATCTGTGTCTAGTGAGTGTGGTGAACGGCCAGATGATCGATCACGTGACGTGCATGTGCCACTGCCTTCTGAACTTGTTGATTTGTCCACCACTGATCTGACAGAGGTACAGAAAGAACAGATAACCCGATTGGTGGATGATTCTAGTGACATTTTTGCGACAGACAATGTGTTGGGATCATGTGACCTCATTCAACATTCCATTAATGTGGATCCTAACCAGGCTCCAGTTCGCAGCCGAACCTACCGGTTGGGACCCAAACAGAAGGAAGCCATGGATGAGATTCTCAGGGACTTAGAGCAACAGGACATCATCGAACAGTCGGTCAGTCCATGGGCAGCTCCCTGCCTGCTCGTTACCAAGAAGAACAACTCCGGTTACCGATTTGTAGTTGACTATAGGCGGCTCAATGCTGCTTGTGTGACCAACGCTCATCCTTTACCAACTACAGATGAAGCACTTCAAGGTGTTGGATCATCACAGCCAGTCTTTTTCAGCACCCTTGGCCTTCAGAGCGGATTTCATCAAATTATCATCGATCCAGATTCACGCCACTACACTGCATTTCGTAGCCATGCCGGCCTGTACCAGTTTAAACGTCTCCCGATGGGATTAAAGAATAGTCCAGCAACATTTCAGCGTGTTATGGAGGCTGTGCTTCACGGTTTGAACTGGCGCATAGCGCTCGTGTACCTTGACGATGTGATTATTTTCTCACGTACATTCGATGATCATCTGAACCATATCCGAGAAGTATTTTCACGACTGCGGTCAGCCAACCTCAAACTGAAGCCGAGCAAGTGCACGTTCTGCAAATCGGAAATCAAATACCTCGGACATGTCGTATCGCAGCATGGAATATCTCCTGACCCACAGAAAATCAGTGCTGTTCAGAACTACCCAGCTCCACATAATCTTAAGGACCTCAGGGCATTTTTAGGACTCTCAGGGTATTATCGCAAGTTTATTGCCAACTATTCACGACTTGCCGAGCCCCTCTACGCCTTAACAAAACAGAGTGCATCATATGTCTGGAGTGAGGCATGCCAGCACGCGTTTGACTCTCTCAAAACAGCGCTAACCACTGCTCCCGTTCCTGCTATATACGGATGCTAGCTCCTACTCGCTCGGAGTTGTGCTGTGCCAAATGCAAGATGGTGTTGAACGCGTTATAGGCTATGGTGGCAGATCTCTCAATTCTGCTGAACGCAACTATGGCATAACTGAGAAAGAGGGTCTTGCATTGGTCTTTAGGATCAAACATTTTGACTACCTCCTGCGTTACAGCTCATTTACAGCCATTGTCGATCACAGTGCCTTGCAGTGGCTACTCTCCGTCAAGGAACCGGTGGGCAGACTAGCTCGGTGGGTATGCCTCCTACAATCCTACAATCACACAATCAAATACCGTCCAGGGAGAGTACATTCTAATGCTGATGGTGTTAGTAGACGGACGTACGATGAAGATGACAGTGGTTCGCAGTCTCTGGTTGCAGCCAGCTCTTGGGTGAACAATTCTATTATAGAGTCAGAGCAACCATCACATCACTCGGAGACGAAGGAACAACTACGTCCAACTATCGATACTGACCAAACAGAATCAACTGTGTCTGAGACTGTGCCATCTGTAGGTGTGATTCACTCTAAGGTGAAGCAGCGTGATGTGTCAGCAAATGACCGTACGGCTGCCACAGAGATACTTACCTCGTGCTCTATTTCGTTGGATTCCATAGCAGTAGCACAGAACAGTGATCACAACTGTAAACCCTTACTGGATTATCTCAGGGAGGGGGCCTTGCCATCTGTCGGAAAGCAACGTGCTGATATACTGACTGTTAGCCATCATTACTTTCTGCAGGATGGACTTTTGTTTCACATATGGTCTCAGGACGGCAAAGTACATCGGTCACACTGCCTTGTGCAATTAGTTGTCCCTCAGTCACTCATCAAGGATATTCTTAGCCAGACTCACGACTCGCCCTTGTCCGGAGGACATTTTGGGATTCAACGCACCATCGAAAAAACGCGTCTACGTTACTTTTGGAGAGGAATGTGCAAAGACATTGCTCAGTGGGTGAACTCTTGTCATGTTTGTTGCTCCAGAAAGAATCCCCAGCGTCCTGTGAAGGCACAGATTGTGCCCATGCCAGTTGGATATCCCTTTCAACGGATTAGTACGGACATACTCGGACCGCTTCCGACATGTGAGGACAGTAACAACAAGTACTTGATAGTTTTTGAGGACTCTTTCACGAAATATGTGGAACTCTTTCCAGTTTCTGACATCAAGGCTCCTACAGTTGCAAAGTGTTTTCTTGAAGGGATCGTCTGTAGACACGGTGCTCCTTCCTCGCTTCATTCGGATCGCGGGACAAACTACCTTTCCCACATTGTTCGAGAAACTTGCCGTCTTTTGCAGATCCACAAGACGCAAACTACGGCCTACCATCCTGCCTGTAATGGTCAGAGTGAACGCTTTATGAGGACTATTCTGGAGTCCCTCGCCAAATACATGGACATGACTCACGACAACTGGGACCAATATGTCAGCTATATCCAGTTCGCTTACAACACAAGTCCATGCCTTGACTCCACTGGATACTCTCCATATTTCCTGCTCCATGGTCGCCATCCAGTCTTTCCACTTGACACAGTACTGTCCATTCCCCAGGCTGTTAATGTGCCTACAGCGGAGTACTTGTCAGACGTTATCGACAAACTGGAAACAGCTCGCGCCGTTGCCAAGAACATCTTAGAAGAACGAAATCGTAGAGTGGTTGAGCAACGTGCAAGTGCGGTGAATGAGCCACTCCTTCAAGTTGGTGACGTTGTGTATCTGTACAGGCCAGTGATTACTGCTGGGCAAATAAAGAAACTTTCATCAAAATGGACCGGACCATTCTACATTGTACAGAAATTCTCGTCGCTCCACGTGAGGCTTCGACGTGTCTGTGACAACAAGCTGATTGCCAACCGCGTGCATATCAACAGGCTAAAGAAGGGCATACTTCGCGGGGACGGCCCCATTGACTCTACAGAGCCCACAGATATCGACGCCACGGAACCAGTAGTGTTGTTTCCTGACGAGGTTCCTCCCGACAATTTCTCCAATGATCCTGATCTGGTGACACCTGAAGTTCCACCACTGAACAGTACCGCTCCCACAACGACGTCTTCATCTGCTGCGACGCCGCCGCCGACGTTCTATGAGGTGGAAAAGGTGCTCAGTAAGAAACTTGTCAGGGGCAGTTGGCATTATCGCGTCAAGTGGTTGTCGTTTGATAGTCGCTATAACTCATGGGTACCCTTTTCTGACTTGAACCCTGCATGTCAGGAAATGGTGCAACGTCTTCATGTGAATATTCGCACGACACGCAATCGAAAGCGCCGATAGATCATTATGTTCCATGCTTGGTTATGATATTCCAACCCTATGTCACATGGTTAAGATGCTCTATGATACATTGATAAGGTCAGTCAATATATATATATTTATATATATATATATAAAAAAAAATTCTTCTCGCTGTTCTTGTACTGGCAGACCGCCATTTTTGTTTTTATTTGAATGTTGTGTGTAATATTACATCATTGCGCTTCTCATTCTTTCTTGGATATTTTATTCCAAGTTCTCTTGAATTGTATTGATGCATATCTTAACATTGCGCCTGATATACTCTGATTCACCTGTATACAAGCAGACAGATGCTATGTGCTCGCATGTTACTTTTTAAGCTGCATATTGTTTAGGAACCAACTGTAAGCAAGATTCTACCAGTTCCCCTCGATATTGTGTTTCTTGCGATAGGGCCCATTGCTGTAACATTATGTCGATAGTGACAGTGGAATTATACCTTGCTAAATCGCTGCTCCTTCAATCTTGCACTCGCTCCCGTTT
Source organism: Hanleya hanleyi (assembly GCA_036873755.1). Taxonomy (NCBI): domain Eukaryota; kingdom Metazoa; phylum Mollusca; class Polyplacophora; order Lepidopleurida; family Hanleyidae; genus Hanleya; species Hanleya hanleyi. The sequence goes on from JAVTVY010010859.1 coordinate 49,965, forward strand.
GTCAAACATCGTTCCCATTTGTAAAATGCCACTCTCATTTGTTGACTGTATTATTGTATTTCCATGATTGAAGCTCGGTGGAACTCGCTTTCCAACCGGGGAGGTGATGTAACGGTAGTACAATCAAGGGGGGATAACTCTAACAGGCATATTGTGTAAAGTCAAAGGTACTTTCACTCTGTACATGTGGTTATGTAGCGAGCCTTTTGATTGGCTGATATGTTTGCGCGGATATTACGTTGTAGCCTGTTGTTGGAGATGAGAATAAATGCCTGAGTGGAAGTTGTTGTCGTCGTGTCTCTTTGAAGAAGCATAATTGCTACAGTTGCAACGCGGCTGAAGTACAAATCATCACAGGTATAACTTCTTGTTCTTGTCATGTTTTTGCAGTACGCCGACGTCTTTTTCTACCACCTTTATATGGTGAGATTTGTTTTGAATAAGAACTTGCATTCTACTAATATTTTCCACGTTAAAGGCTATTTCTTTTATCTAAAGGTCACATAGCTCATCAGTTTCCATCAGATGAATTGATAGGGCTATTATTACGGAACCGTAGAGGGAACATGCACAATCTTTTTTTCGCGGAAAATTATCTCGCCCCACGGCATAATTATCTCGTCCCACGACATAATTATCTCGTCCCACGACATAATTGACCAATGACAACAGGTTTTACAACTACGTTGTTCACGAATGAAAGCGCACGTAACTTGCGAAAAGAAGTGCGTCATTTACCGGTATATTCCTCCGAGCAGCTCGCCCAAGCGCCTCGGAAATTAATGCGACACGTCGTCTCTAATTACTCCCTTTGGCGAGGAGTTTTATTGACAATAGGCTTGTTTTCCTGAACGCCAACACTATACGGCATGCTGTTATTTCATCAAAATAGCTAGAGGAACTACTGCTTTCGCAGAACTCGATATTAAGGACATAAAACTAATAAAATTTACGCAGTTCAATCCAGCGTTCATTCTGCGCGTATTGCAGTGAAACAACTAAAACTAGTATATTTTTTTTATAAATGTGAAAATCCTTTATCATTAATTAGATGGGAGATTTGTGGGGTTTTTTGATGTCAAATCTGTATGTTATAACATTGGCAGATCAATAATATGGCACGTATTGGCGATTTTCGGCAATTCTCAATCGAATTTAATGAAAGGCAGGAATAAAATTAGTAATTTTTTTTTAGTTAATATACTGTGTGATTTAAGTTTCAATGTGGTACGATAAATTGTCTCCGAAATATCGTCGAAAACGTCTGGGATATATTATCTGGGACAGAGAGTCGGTTTATTTCTATGGTTTCTTTGTGAAATGTAGTTGAGAATTCATATATCTCTTGTTTGTGTATGAAGAAATACTGAGCAAATGACTGAGATCTCAATTGAAACACAAAACTAGTTTATAGAGAACAAAATAATAAGAAAAATTCTGCTCAACGGATATGCTGATGTTTTTTCGTCCAAATAGGCGATTGGATTCGAGCACATTATTCATTCTCGGAGATGATCGCACGAGATTTGAGCCCGAAATCGTCAATCTATTGCTTTGTTCACTGATCGATTGCAATCTTAATTTAGGCCTACTGGTACGCATTGGCGGTGATAAGTTTACTTCCCCCGTGTTAAGCAAAAACTGAAAAAAATACCTGATAAGAAAAACATTCACTTCTATGCTATGTTTTCTTTCTTTCATATTTTGTTTGTTTGTTTGTTTGTTTGTTCTGATGTGTACTTGTATCCGATAAAGAAAATGTTGACATCAAATTATAGCAGTTGGAGGATTTTCACTCCTAATCAGGAATACTGTTTGAGGGAATATATAAACTTCACTTCTTTGGTGTTCTCTAGTCAGTCTTGTGTGCAGTCTATGTCAACAGAATTGTATTACAATATGACAGCGGCTTTATTATGAAGTCTGTGTCCGCTCCATACACAGATCCTACAACTGCAGACGAAAAAAAACAAACCCACATTGAAACACGACATTTCGCCCGAAGGTTTGCAGACTTTTAGTGAACCAGGGACATCAAAATTAATATTCCATTCATCCAAAGAGTTTTGAAATGATCAATGAATTTCTCCTTGTAGTTTGAGGTTGTTTTTTTATTGCCTAGGACATCTACAGATTGCCTAAAATTCCCAGACTGACTGCACCAGAAGTACGTTACGTGCGCTTTCATTGGTAAACAACATAGTTGTAAAATCTGTTGTCATTGGTAAATTATGTCGTGGGACGAGATAATTATGTCGTGGGACAAAATAATTATCTCGTGGGACGAGATAATTATGTCGTGGGACAATATAATTATCTCGTGGGACGAGATAATTATGTCGTGGGACGAGATAATTATTTCGTGGGACGAGATAATTATCTCGTGAGACGAGATAAATATATCGTGGGTCGAGATAATTACGTCGTGGGATGAGATAATTATCTCGTGGGACGAGATAATTATGTCGTGGGACGAGCTAATTATGTCGTGGGACGAGATAATTATCTCGTGGGACGAGATAAGTATGTCGTGGAATGAGATAACTATCTCCTGGAACGAGGTAATTTTCCGCGAAAACCAAATTTTTCATGTCCCCTCCACGGTTCCGTAGCAACTCGAGGTGTAGGATCTAGTAGAGCAATATGGTGAAAATATTGCGCACTTCGAGGTAAAAGCACGAAACTTGGCATAATAGTAGCCAATGATGATCTGATCAATTTCTGATAAGAACCCACACAATTTTTTCCGACATGGCCGCCAAATTCAAGATGACCGCCATAATAATGGACAAATACTGAAATTAACGTAGTTCAGTGTTTGATTTGTGCCAGAAGCCTAAAACTTGTCATGATGCTAGCCATTGGTGTCTTCGTCATTTTCCATTTAATGTTCCCGATTGTTTACCAAGATGGCCGCCAGAATTCGAGATGGCCGCCATCAAGAGTCCTCAAGAGTGTATTGCTTTAGGGAGCAATATTTGTTTCTGCAGTAATCATTGCATGATATTTGCGTAACCTACTATCACAGGACATCTTAACTGAACAACAAAAGACCAGGATCTTGATGACGTTTTCATACTTCAATTAATCCAATGAAACAATAATAAGTTCAATAAAATGGCCAGCGCAGTGTGATGGGATT
>JAVTVY010010861.1:0-58043 GCA_036873755.1 Hanleya hanleyi
ATCCACCTCACAGACAAAGTCAACCCTGCTGTGGTATTCATTCTTTTTATTATCTCCATCATCAAACACACACACATCCCAGCTGGGGGCGCCACTGTGGGTGTGTTTACGTTATTTTTGCAAGTACACGTGGTGGGTGTCTCCGGGAAAGATGCCGGTCCGTAGTCGAAGGTGGTCGGGGGTGGCTTGCTTGAGGTCGAAGAGCATATACCCGTGCTGAGGGGTTGTGGCATCTTTAAAGGCTTCCAACGCAAACGGTGTGCGGCCGGGATATATCGGTCTCGCCAGGTGCAGCAGTTGAGTGGTATCTCTCGGGTTTTTGAAGACCACCAGGTAGTGGGCATTTAAGCTGATGTTCCGATGTTCTTTGTTTTACTGAACAGATTCTGCACAATGTAGATGATGCTGAGCCGTCGATGGTGGCTGCCTTTGGTAAAGAGTTGGGTGACCCGCGCATCCGTCTCCGCCATGAGATCATCCAGAACCACCAAGATGTCGGGTTCCAAATCGGCCAGGTTGGGTAGGCCTTCCACGAACGTGATGTGGTGCATTGCTGCATACGCTGCCTGCCATTCTCCGTAACACCACACGACTCGGGACAATAGGTGGGGTGATCATGCTGTCGGCGTGTTGAAGGAGCTCCCGGACGAAGTGCGTTTTGCCGGAGCCCGTCGGTCCTGCGATGAGACACGTGAAGGGATGCTGCCACCGTGGGTCCATGGTTCGACGTGTATCCGTTGTCGTGGTAACCCGCTCTTGTAAATTTCGTATGAGTGAACTGGAGTGTTGGTGGGTACAACGTCGGTTGTCGTTGTCTGTTCACGTTCAGGGATGATGATGGTGGTGATGGGTACAACGTCGGTGGTCGTTGTCTGTTCACTGTGAGGGATGAAATCCGGTGGGTCTTGAGACGTAGTGGGTGTTCTTGGTGTAGGTGTAGAGCTCGACGTGGCTTGTACATGGGGTGTGGTGGTGGTGGTGGTGACTGGGCTCGATATGATTGGTGCTCTCTGTAGACCGGTTTCGCTGGTGGCTGGTGTTCTCAGTTGGTTAAACACACCTCCGTACAACAAACTCAGCAGGGTTAGCACTATCACCCCAAAGACCACTTGCGCTTTGCGCGTTTTGCGAGACGCTGTCTTCAGAGGCAGCTGCTGTTGGTCCATAGCACTGTGGTCGGACGTGGAATGAAGGAGGACGGCAGTGGTGTCTGGCTTTATAGTCGTTTCACCTGGTTGGCAGCGACCCAGGAATTGAAGGAAATGGGCCAACCTTGCCATTTCACGAAATGAAACAGTTTGTCATGTCGACGTTCCGTTTTCAAAATCTGCTCCACCGTGTAGTAGTCTTGCTGTGTTTTTACGACAGGCTGTAATTCCGTCTCGTAAAACGTCCCTAGCAACGGTTCCCCTTGGAGATCTTCCAGTTCATAGACTCGCCGCTGTCGGGGTAGGCGCCGCTTAATCAGGAAGTGCTCATCGCTCCAGTTGGGCAAGTAACTTTTCTCGAACTTGCCCTTGACTTTACTGATCCGTACAGGGTCCCCGACCTTGTACACCGCCTTCGTCGTTCGCTGCGATGGCCTGGGGTACAACACACGCCGGACTTGGGCTTCATTGCGTTGGGTCACGGTAATGGGGGCTCTCTCTATACTCCGATGATAGGCTCGATTGTAACCCCTCACCAGTTTCGGGAGAACATCGATGTACCGCCTTGTATTCTTGTAGGTGAAATATTTATACATACGGCCTTTGAATGTCCTGTTGAACCTTTCCACCACGGAAGCCTTGGTCTCGTTGTACGTATGGAAGAAAAACACCTTCTGGGCTTTCAGAAACTGTTGGAACGGTCTGTTGAGGAATTCCGTGCCTTCGTCGGTTTGCAAATACAAAGGTTTGCGCCCGGTCTTGAAGATGTCTTTGAACGCCGCTATGAGATTCGCCCCCGTTTTCGTCCGGATGGGTACCACCCACGCATACTTGGATAGGATATCGATGCACGTCAAGATATACCGATTCCCATCGTTGTGTTTGGCAAAGGCGCTCATATCGACCAAATCCGCTTGCCACTGGGCATCTATTCCTCCCACGATGACGCGGTTCCGTAGAAAATGGCGACGGACAGATCGATGTAAGGTATAGGTGTCTTGTTTTCTTAACCAATCTCGGACTTGGGCACGTTGTATCCCCTGGGGTTTGGCCGCTCGATAGAGAGCCGACAATGCACTATAGGCCGCCGGACTGTCGGGACTGTAGTATAAGTTATCCAACACCTTCTCCCAGCGCTTCATGGTGACACAATGATGATGGACCCTGGCTCTATCGTTTATTTATAACGGGTATATCTTGGGCCGGAGTTTCTTTCTGATTTTCTTCGTGGGCTTCCACAGTGGCCATGGTCAATGACCAGTCCAACTCGTCTGATGACCGCTAGATAAGCACTTCATCCACATCTACCACGGCATCTTCCAATGCAGACCATAGATCAGGGTGAAGGGTAAAATGCACTGTACCCCCATCTAGCCGAGCCAATTGAGCAAAGAAAAGGCCGCGTCGGATGTACACATCGTGACAAGTGGATGAGATCGCCGTCCAGTTCACCAGACAACACCCGTTTGAATTTGGTCCAGCCCTCCCGGGACAGACGAATGTGAGCCGGGCGCGGTTGTGTAGGGTCCGCATCACAGATGTCTCCCACCTCCTCCATGATATCGACCTTATCCGCATACACGTGCAGGAAAACCTCGGGGGTCAAGCTGAAATACGCCAGTACTATATGCTCCGTCATGGTCAGTACGTGAATGGTACCAGATTTCACTGTCTCTCGTATTTATAGGGAGAACCCCGTGAGATCAAAGGATCAGGTGGTCATGTCATTGGGCTGACTGAGTCTAGCCGGGTAATCAATGGCATCGTCGTCGGGTTCATGTAGTTGTTCATGGGGTTCAGCCAGCGCGTCCTCAATAGCACGAGCCCACGCCAACTGGTCTGATGATCGCTCGTCCGGTGTAAACAGCTGGTCCACAATAGGCACCACTTTCTCCAAGGCCGACCACAGATCGGGGTCTAGGGTGAAGCCTCGCGTAGGGTCTTGGTAGCGGCCCAGGCGTAGGAAGAAGGTTGCACGGTATACGTAGATGGCATTGTCTATGTGGATGAGGTGTCCGTCGAGCTCGCCGCTCAACACCCGTTTAAATTTGGTCCAGCTGTCACGGTGTAGCGTAACCGTATTCGATACGGTCTCAGCGCGCGACCAGCAAACATCTCCACGGTCTTCCACGAGGGTGACTTTATCTTCATAGACGTGTAACCCCACCCGGGGTGTAAGGGGCAGAATGGCTCGTAGGTCGGATGACATGCTTGCTCTAAATGTCGAACGGTGAATGACACACACTCTGTCTGTCTCTCGTATTTATGGGTAGGTCTCTCGGTGACACGGTTGACCCAATGACTAAGGGTAAATGACACACTCTGTCTGACCCTGGTATTTATGGTGTCAATACCACAGCGCCAGGGTAAATAGGGCACAGACTAGTAGGAGGCCAACCAGCCGGCGCTGGTTCCGGCGTGAGCGCTCGTGGTCCATAGCCCGAGCATCAAGGATGGCTGTCATAGTCCAGTAGTGGTGAGTGATGGCACGCCTCTCCATCGAGTGCACTCTGTGGAGGACCGCTTCTGTGAACTCGTTCAGGATCTGGCGTCGTCCCTCGTTGTAGTCGCCATCTGCAAACATGGACCGGACCACTGCTCGGTAACCCGTGAATGAATTCACCACGGTGGCATACTGTAAAATGCGAGTCGCATGGGGCTGGATCTCCGCCGTGGCTCTGCAACCGTAGAAATGAAGGTGTAGGATCCAGAGGGACGTGTTTTATAGACCAGATGTAGCTCTACGGGTGTAGTCCGTGATACGTACTATTCTGATGGGTTAGTCCAAAAAAGGGAGCAACAACAACAACACAGATTACATTTTTATTATGCGTGAACATCATAGGAATGCATGTACTGACCTGTCTGTGGGGTTTTCCACAATGGCATATGCATCCGCGCGCTGCCGGTGATGCCGCGCACTGTGGGAGAACCCGCGCGCGCGCACGCGCTGCGGCCGGAGAACCCGCGCGCGCGCGCGCGTGCGCTGCGGTGGGGGGCCGGAAAAGTTGGAGATAGTTTTAGTGAAAACCGGAAGTGACGTGACACACTTGCGCAGACCCACCACACCACGTGAACGCCATTGTAGAGAAAAAAAAATCACCCATCCACCACAGCCGATTTTGGCGATAGTTGGGCCATCCGTGGTCCACACGGTTCTTGTGGGGTCTTGCCTTGGAACTCCTGGTGCAGACAAAGTGAATGGGTTGGTTCTTAACGGAAGTAATGCCATAGTGCGCATGGGGAAGTAGTAGAGATTGTTCTGATGCACATGGGAGAGTATAGACGATCTGTGGGCTATCTTGAATCCAAATGGGTCGTGACTGGTGACGAAATGAAGCTCTCGTGGTGTAGACATGTGGACTGCGACTGGGTTGTTTTCCATGTGAGCTGCCACGTCATGGCGCACATGTCGAGTCGGGGACTATTAGAGAAAGGGTATTTTGGTTGTGACAGATGGACCATCCTAAATCCAAATTGGTCGTGCAGTGTCTGATATTGAAGGTCCTGGTGTGTAGACTGAGTGCGGTGTGTTTTACCGGAAGTTACGTCATGTCCATATGCGCAGCCAAGAAGTAGCGAAAGATATCATTTTTAGGGTAAGCAGTGGAGTGCTCGAGCGATCTAGCGGCCATTCTGGATCCGAATGAGTTGTGTGGGTCTCGTTGGTAAGCTCCTGCGGTCTAGAATGAGACGGAGGTACTACCTATTATGACTGACGTCATTGTGAAATTATAAGTAGTATGAAAAGCACTTTCCAAGTGGAATGGGCGCTTAAGTGTCTGAGGGTTGTGACCATGGTTGTAAAGAAGCGTAAATGTGGTCGACTGTGGGAGGGTTTCGTAGAAAGTTATCGTTGTGCAGAACTGTAAAGTGTCTTGGCCAGGATCTGACGTTATTTTACATTTTACGTTACAGCCGCCATCTTAAACCCACCACCCACCCACCACCACCACAGCCGCCATCTTAAACCCACCACCCACCCACCACCACCACACATGACCCCATGTGACACAATACTCGCTTCTGATTGGCTGTCGCGTGACGTCACAGAGGTCATATGCAAATTTCTGAGGTCAATGGACATGTAAATACGCTTTGTATACTACTCCGGTTCTAAAGACGGATGTGCAAGACAATACCCCTTGGCTAAGCAGAAGACCATGAGTAAACTCAAAATGAAGGTCATGATAGTGTGGGTAAAAAGTTGCGTTTTCATCGTTTTTCTTAAAATATTTGCTTTTACCCATGAAAGTGTCTAAAATTATTTTATTTTACATTAATTAATTATTTTCTAATTTACTATGTAGTTTTCCGGAGAAAATAGTTTTTTCAAATTTTCTATTTATGCTGGTTTATAAATCGACGAAAAAACCTGATAGCACTTGAACCCAAGATCACGGTCACAAAGGACAGTTCGGCAAATAGATTTTTCGCGTTATATCATGAATTTCAAAAGAAGCAGCATTTCTTGGCGCTTCTTTTGGATTTTAGATGTCTACACTTTTTTTTCAAAGTGAACAGAATAACGAAGAGGAAATTTTAATGAGGGGTCCGGAAAAATTACCAGCTTATCAGTTTATTCATCAATCTTCGCTAACAATTGTCCAATACAATAACAACACAGATCTAGTAATCGCCGTAGTGGGTATTCATAACGTGTTTTGCATTTGTCCGGAGTAATTTTTGAAATATGTGATTTCAATCCTCCTAATCTCCTGATTCCGTTTTAACATCTCGATTTACCTGGATTATTCAGACATTCAGGACAAGGGAGTAATTTAATGATTCGTTTCCTCAAGTCTTTTGCATGCATTGTTTTACTAGGGATTTGGAATCGGGTTATATGTATACAATTAACAGTTCGGTTGTGTAAAACGATAAAGAACATTGCAAACTTAACTGAACTTTGGGTATGAACAAGTTTGAGCCAAATTTAAGTAAATTTCAGCGTGAAACCTCTAACAGTAACCCAGGTAGCTGCAACAGTTTCATGCCTCCATGATTGTATTGTGCACTTTCCCAGAAATATAAACTAAGAAAGAAATTGTTCGACGATTTTAAATTACTTTTATAATATTGAAATTTAAAGTGCGTATATTTCAAAAACGCGCCTTTCGATAATACCAGCCACTGTCATTTCGGATTTCCAGCGTCGAGGCTTATCTAATCCGTGGCTGGACCTACGTCCATTATTCTTTGTTTCCTGGCTGTGAATGCGACATTAAACCTAAATTCTCTCTCTATCTCTCCTGTTTCCTGGCTGATTCAGGCCGTCATTTTCGTGACTTTTGTCGCTAGTGGCGCTTCATCACGGGTCCCAAGGGACAGTTCGGCAAATAGATTTTCCACGGTATATCTTAAAATTCAAAAGAAGTGCCAAGAAATGCCGCTCGTGTTTGTTTACTTCTCTAAACTATAAAAGAAAAGTTGCAGATAAAAGGATATTTACAATGCTGACTATATATTAAATTTTCCAAACTTTCTCCATGAAATGCGTGACCAAAAATTGACATTTAGGAAAACATTTATCATGAAAATATTATTGGTTTAATTACAGCCGTGGCAAAAATGTGTTCGGATCTAATGAAAACTGCGACACGGATCCTGAGAATATAATTTATCAGTGATAAATTATTTTCACTTTTATAAAAACTATACCAATTTAGTTGATCAATAGTTAACTAATACGTGTATATGTAGAATAGGCGCTGGACTGAAATACGTGAATTTTATTAGTTTTATGCACACGAAGTCGTTAATATCGAAGTTCGGCGAATGCAACAGTTCTTCTAGCTCTTCGTGGGAAAACAATGTAAGTATAAAAAGTACACCTGTCTGAGCAAACCGTTTTGGCGTTCAAGGAAACAAGCCTATTGTTAATAAAATTCAATGTCACAGCGAGTAAGGGACAACCTGCTATATCAAATGCAAAACCAACGATTGACCCCCGTGTTCATCTGTGTTATCCATTCTTTGCGCTATAATACTTCATTCATATATGAAGTTAAGGCTATTTTGGTTAGCTAGCGAAAACGTTGCCAACCATCCCCTCCAGGCGGGTTTAAACGTCAACAGTTTGACTCAAGATAGTTTGACTCAAATAACACATTTGTTGTAAAATTATCAATGAAACAACAAAATTTCAGCAATATTTTCCTTTCTCTCCCTGAGGTAAACAATATAAAAAATTCAGTTCATATCATCCATTGCGATTGGCCAACGTTGGTTGAATGTTCAAAGCGCCCTAGCGGCCAAAGTGGCACGGAAACGTCTGTCTAATTCAACTATGCAGCAAGGAGAGTAAGGGACGCATATTGACCAGCTTATTAAATGAGCGTAGCTGGACACCTGTGATGCTTACAGTTTTAACGAGCCCTGTCTGTCTATCTGCAGGATCCATCCAATAACGCCCCCCCCCCCCCTTGGTAGCATATCTCCACCCTGCGGGGCAAAAATCTTAAAAGTTTTGGATTTTGTCATGTCCACAACTTCTCGTCTCACCTATGTGTCCTCAACTAAACCCGAACCCACACACTCGTATATTCCCGAACTTACATCATGATACACTTATTAAACCCATCCTCTAGCCTCGGGGAGCATGTCCCACACATGGGGCACCGAGCTCTACATTATATCTTCTAAACTATGCTTCGTCCAACCCCATACCATCATATATTCCGGAAGCTTGCATCATCTTAATCAATGCATTGCCCGATCCCATACCCTCACAGTTCAATTTCTAATTTTATATCTCATATTATACGTGAAACTAACCTACTCTTAGGTAGGAGATGCAGTGTATATTGTCTTTACACACGCATGCCGAGTCGCGTAATATATTCCTTTGCAGTACTGTAATTAATAATAGTTTGATGATATTATTTTATTTCAGAAGTACTATATTGAATAACGGACGGGTGAAACCCCGGAGTACCAAACTCCAGCTAGTTTGAATTTCGTGTCGCCTTAAATGAAGGTGGGTCCCATTTGCCAAAGACGAGCAACCTCAAGTGACGTGTCGCCCTAAAGGGTTCCATCCTTTTGCGAATTAGTAGATTTTTTTCAGGAAAGGGATTATATTTTTTCCGTATCCTGAAAAGGTTATAAGAAGAACGCGTCTCAATTTGCACACCAATGGTTTTTAACTATACATGTACATGTATTCATCAGATATATGCAATGAGATGTATAATCTTACTTTAGAAAAAAGATGCAATCTTTATTTCAGATATTATAATATAGTTCCCCTTTCAACACAACCTCAACATCACTGACATAGAAACCATATCTCCCTGGTATAAGCCGTGGCGTGTCCTACTCCTCCACTTTACTCACCTACTCCTCCTCCTCATCCTCCACTTTACTCACTGCACAGCGGGTCGCATAGGTGTGGTGCGGGATAGACTGGGGCGAGAGACCTGGGGTTTTCGCTACCCGAGATTCCATGGGCCAGACTTTCACCCTACAGTAGAATGGGTCGACTGCGCATGCGCGATGAGTTATAGTATAGAAAGGGCACGCGATCCCCCTATCCCTATAGGTGTGGCGCGAGATAGGGTGGGCCGCGAGACCTGGGGTTTTCGTTACACTAGAATGGGTCGGCTGCGCATGCGCGATGAGTAGTATAGAAAGGGCACACGATCTCTCTCTATCCCTATAAACTAACCCATGGGGGTGAATGAGCCATAGGGTGAAATCCGTGGCGTATGAGGGTCGGCTCATGTGGGTTTCACTTCTGAAGGGTCGGCTCATGTGGGTTTTACTTCTCAATCCGTGGCGTACGAGGGTCGGTTCAGATCCCCTGGGGTGGGGACATGTACCTGAGGGCAGTGGGTGGGTTAATGAAAGCTCGTTTTTATAATAAGTCGTTGTATTGTCACTTAAAATGATGTGCACTGCCAATGACGAGCCACCTCAAATGACGTCACTCTAAAGGGTTGCGAAGCTTCATGTTTACTAACATACTTCTTATTTTTTCTAGCTCCACGATGGACTGCAGTAAATATATGCAAGATAAATTCAGGCATTATTTCCATTTTTTGGATGTCAACAAAGATGGGTTCATCACCCGTGAAGACTTTGTCGAGATAGGAGAGAACGCATTGAAAACCTACAAAGCGGAGGACGAGCATGGACCTCAGATGCAGAAAGTGGTGGAGAATTGGTGGTCTTTGATGTCACCGATAGCAACGGACGGGAAAATTGACGAAGATGCTTACGTCGACAGGTTGAAGTCGTTGTACGAGGCAAATCTGCCAGAGAATAGACAATTCACTATAAAAGGCATCAGTTTCACCTTTGATGTTATGGATAGAAACAAAGATAACGTTATTACCATGGAAGAGTTTCAGATCTATTATGGGCTTTTCAACGTGAAAAACAAACAACTGGTAGAGAAAATTTTCCAGCAGGTCGATCTCGATGGCGATGGGTTTATCACGAGGGAGGAGTGGGCAATTGCCATGGTGAATTATTTCACGTGTGCCGATCCTCGTGTGGGATATGCCTTCATGTTCAATACATCTGAATAATCGTATGACAGACCTGAAGCATGTTGATTGTACAAAGTATACTGAGCGCGTTAGCACACAAGTGAGCGCGTTAGCTTCCAACACTTCATCAAGTATTACCGTACTCCTTTTTAAATTTCTAAGATTACAACTAGAGTTCATTGGAGAGGTTTGCATTGATATGAATTTTGTCTGCAAGTGGCAAATAAGTGTCGGTAAATAATTCATTCAGGAAAAGAACTTAACTTTGTCTATATTGGATTCTGGGTGAAGGTATCCCAGATGATAATGTACCAGCCGCTTGTTAAATCGATGTATGAACTCGGGCTTGCTTTCGGAGACGCCACCAGCCTGGCAAGAAGATCTGGTTCGTTAAATATTATGAAGAATGAGAAACCGTGTGTGAAAAAGATCTCGCTTGCACTTCAGGTGGTACGATCTCTACTGATTAGTTTTTGAATACGTCATCAGCTCAATTGAAATAATTCCTGCATCAAAATGTGTCTTATAATTTCTGAGAGCTATTTGTTCGGAAATATGTAATGTTACATAATTTTGATATCAACGTAACAAAACCTGAACTATTTTTGAAAATTGAATTTTCATGTCTACTGGTTAATACCTTCCAAACTTGTTATAAAATAATATTTGAATTTATTCATGTTCATGTTATTCTTACAAAATAGTTTTCAAACCGACAGCAAGAGTAGGTCGAAGGTCAAGGCTGCTATGACTAAAACATCCGGAATTCATTTTCGTGGAGCGGGTTCATCAGCGAGAGACCATATTCTAGGTACTGAAATTATCATAGGTCAAATAGCTTACAACACATATAAGAGAAGTCACAGGTCAACGTCATGGTCATCCTCTTCACGTATTGGAGATATTGTCTGTGCCATTACTTCAGTTCAAGGATGTGGATTGAGACCAAACTTTAAGAATGCATCGCTCTTGTAATCAACAAGAATCCTATTTAGGTCGAAAGGTCAAAGCCTCTGGGGATAAAAAACAGACAACCTTAGAAAGTCACATTTTATCAGCGTCTATGCTTTAGTGGGAAGCGAGTTGTCTTGTATTCAGATTGAGATAGAAAGATCAAAGGTCAAGGTCACTGACCACCAGTATCTCCCGCTAACATGTAAGTTCTGCAATGGTAGGATACCCGTAGTTAAGTCCAGTTAACAGCATGGGTCTTCGGGGTGGCATCAGTCCGTGACGTCATCGTGCGCATGCGACTCACTGATGACTCTTGTTGTGGAGATTTTGGCGATAGTTGGGCCATCCGTGGTCCACACGGTTCTTGTGGGGTCTTGCCTTGGAACTCCTGGTGCAGACAAAGTGAATGGGTTGGTTCTTAACGGAAGTAATGCCATAGTGCGCATGGGGAAGTAGTAGAGATTGTTCTGATGCACATGGGAGAGTATAGACGATCTGTGGGCTATCTTGAATCCAAATGGGTCGTGACTGGTGACGAAATGAAGCTCTCGTGGTGTAGACATGTGGACTGCGACTGGGTTGTTTTCCATGTGAGCTGCCACGTCATGGCGCACATGTCGAGTCGGGGACTATTAGAGAAAGGGTATTTTGGTTGTGACAGATGGACCATCCTAAATCCAAATTGGTCGTGCAGTGTCTGATATTGAAGGTCCTGGTGTGTAGACTGAGTGCGGTGTGTTTTACCGGAAGTTACGTCATGTCCATATGCGCAGCCAAGAAGTAGCGAAAGATATCATTTTTAGGGTAAGCAGTGGAGTGCTCGAGCGATCTAGCGGCCATTCTGGATCCGAATGAGTTGTGTGGGTCTCGTTGGTAAGCTCCTGCGGTCTAGAATGAGACGGAGGTACTACCTATTATGACTGACGTCATTGTGAAATTATAAGTAGTATGAAAAGCACTTTCCAAGTGGAATGGGCGCTTAAGTGTCTGAGGGTTGTGACCATGGTTGTAAAGAAGCGTAAATGTGGTCGACTGTGGGAGAGTTTCGTAGAAAGTTATCGTTGTGCAGAACTGTAAAGTGTCTTGGCCAGGATCTGACGTTATTTTGTGCAAACACAAGGGGGATGACTATAGAGTCGCTGGAGTGTGCACTTGAGACTAGACGCATGATCAAATCCCATACACTAGCCCACAAGAGGGGAGGGAGGGGGTGGAAATGTCGGCCTTGGGCAGCCTGTGACATGGCTCACGACTTTGGAGTGTCTCTGATGTA
Organism: Hanleya hanleyi; assembly: GCA_036873755.1. Classification (NCBI taxonomy): domain Eukaryota; kingdom Metazoa; phylum Mollusca; class Polyplacophora; order Lepidopleurida; family Hanleyidae; genus Hanleya; species Hanleya hanleyi. The sequence continues at coordinate 11,871 of JAVTVY010010861.1, forward strand.
GATTTTCAGGTCACGTGACAAGTCCTCAGTAGTACAGAAAGTTCAGGTCGGATTGCAATGTGGGCGTTAAGTGTGGATTGTGACTTCGGGGTAAATGGGTGCATATGACCCATACTTGGCCCAATGTGAGAGTTACATGGACGCCTACTGTCCGCATGCGCACTCGGGCTGTAGTAGAGAAAGCACAGTCGCTCGGTGTGGACTTTGGACTCGGCCTCTACTTACATGTCTACACACTACAGTGGTTGCACATGTCGACCTTGGTGTGGATCATAAAGTGACTCAAGAAAGGACTATGGTGATGCATACAGAACATGCCTAATTATGTACCGATATACACAACCCACAGACGTGGGTATGGTTCTTTTTGGAGTTAATGTTGGATTTCAGCTCCGGTGAAACACGTATGATTTACGGCTCGCATGCTTGGGATCACATTGAACCTCTCGGGATTTCGTCAAGGGAGACAACCAGGAACACACATACACAATGGAACCGATTTAGACGTGTTTTAACACCTACACCGTTTGAGAGTTCATAAACGCCGAGGGACCGCCTTGACTTGTTAGGTCCTTTTTATTTTGTGTCATCACCGTCATAGTCGCTCTCATCCAACTTGAAATCACAATTGCGTTAGACATCTCTTTGGCCATCGCTGTCCATGAATGAGTTGCAGCCCTTGTTGAGCTCGTCTTCGACCATGTTCGCTCCTGTCCGTGTTCTTCGTCCGTTAGCTCGTTACCAGTCTCTGTATCAGTACCTCCATTGTCTACATTCTCATGCAAAATCTTGTGGTGCATTGTCATATGGTGATGTCTGGTAAGTCTTACTCGCACTCCGAGTGAATATACACGTAAGCCATGCCGAAGGGTTGGACGTCGAGTGTAGAGGTCTTTTAGACTAACGATAAAGCATGCTTGGACCGCACGTTGTCACCGGATGTGACGTCATCTCAAACATGCGCTTACGTCTGGTAGTATATCTCGCCGTCTTGTGTAACCTGTACCCTCCGTCAGTAATCATCGCACAGCATTGACGCTAGTCTTAACGCCTTGACGCTAGCGTGAAAGCCTGGAGATTCTCTCTAAACGCGATAACGTTTTACCGTAAGGGGTGAACCCGAGAGTGACCTCATGAATCGGGAGTGAGGTCATTAGACGGATGCGATGTCATTTGTCGATTATTGAAGGTAAACATTTTGATTGGAAGGTTGAAAACAATGAGCCGTATGTCCATGTCCCGAGTCCTGGCCTTCCTGATGTCGTGATGAAATCAGGTGTTCAAAACGGGTCAATGCTGCTTTCAATCCAGGATAATTTTTATGAAAAGCAGGTTCGTCCGTCGCCCATGGTCCTCTACATGTGATCATAAAACATATGCGACCCATTTTGTTTTTTAAGCATTTGATTTCATCGCCGAATTTGGCCATGGATACAACATTGCAGGAAGTATCGGTATGTTCAACCTACCACTCGAGGTCATGTTTACATTCCGTGGACACGAACCAAGCCTATCGATTTTCCTCTGTGTTGTCTCCAGGCTAAAGGTATTTAGCTTTTCAATTTGCCTGAACTGCTGTGGATCCTACGGAAGCATAGATAGGACATGGGTGAACAATTATTTTACGGCCACGAAATTATCTCCGACCCGAGGAAAATTATCTCCGACGCCGAGATGCTATGGAAGACGGATGCGGCCATCGTTATGGCGTATTGTCGCCCTCCGAATCGGAGAAAACTTAAGCTTACTATACAGGGCGCCAATGGCCGAAAGAGGACACCAAAATACGCCATTGCGACAATACGCCAAAACTACCGTTATCGTGTTGTCGTGTTTGCGCATTTTTAAAAGGCGACAACACGACCACGGTACAGTTGACGCAATGGCGCCCTAGTTGTCGTATTGGCGCATTGTCGCATTGGCGGGGGCGACATAACAACACAACAGTTATCGTAATGGCGCATTTTTAAAAGGCGACATAACGACATCATGACGATGCGCCAACCTGTTGTCGTATTGGCACAATGTCGCATTGGCGGGGGCGACATAACGACAACACAACAGTTGGCGCATTGTCGTCTTCCGGTTCGTCTTTGGCGCAGATGCGGGAATATATTTAAATGGCGCTAAAAGAAAATGTAGCTACTTTTTATCGTGAGTCACGAGTAGGTTTGATGAAAATGAATATGCATTACTCGTGACGTCATATCAGCCTCGTTTTGATGTATCGGCATGCAACCGGCTGGGCTTAACGATGAGCTGACAATATAGTCGGAGGGTCCGATGATTTATGGAGAAAAGAAATCCGAATATTATGATTGTGGAATGAACTTCATTTTATACATATATATATGTTGTTCATTTATTCCGTTGTTTTGACTCGACCACCGTTTTATAAAATGTCTGTGATTATTGTCATGTAGTGTAGACTTCTATACTCTAGTTATAACTTATATTTAGTATGACATGGTCATACAGAACATTCTGAAATATGTGTTATACTTTTCTCCAGAAATCCTTCTTAAAAACGTAAAAAAATGTCTTATTTTGCCCCACTATGAGGCACACTGGGACACCCACTAGGGTCCGATGGGACAATACATGTTATTTCAAGTATACACAAATTTGTTAGAGCTTAGAAGATTCAACGGCGATGATTAAGTTAGTTGCCATTTTAGACCCCTGCTTTAATAAAATACATGTATGTCCCAGAGGTCAAATTTGAGGAAAAATATTCTGTATGATTCTCATTCCAACGAAAGCAATTGACTTTGAAAGTTTTTTTATAACTCCTCAAATCTGATGGGATTAGCAATTACTATCATATAGGAAACAAAATAACGCATTTTAATAGCATTTTAGGATGAAAGTAAATTTCGCCATTTGATTGCTATTGTCCCAGCAAAAGTGTCCCAGCCCGCCCTTGGTGCATGATATTTTCCGTTTTATGAAAAAAAACAATGCATACATTTGAGACAGCAAATCAATTCAATTTAAATTCTACCGTTGTCCATCCTTTCTCAGTAGTATCAAAACAACAATGAAGTAGTACTGTTGAAAACTTGGTATAACAAAATATCGTTCAGTCCTCCAAATTTATTTGGACTGTTCAAAAACATTTTTTTTGTTCGTAATACTTTATTGAGTTTTTGTATGGGGTGGTAGGTTTCTGCAGATAATAATATTGTAATGTGTTTCCTGTACTTAGCTACTTATTCTGTTCATCCTCCGCGTTCCCTATAAAGCACAAGGTTTAAACAGTTAAATAAATATAGGCCTATAGTATCGAATCACTCAATCATTGTGATGATGAAGCTTCCGCATCTGCGCAAAAGACAACCGGAAGACGACAATACACCAACTGTTTTCGTGTTGTCGTTATGTCGTCCCCGACAATGCGACATTGCGCCAATACGACAACAGGTTGGCGCGTTGTCGTGATGTCATTATGTCGCCTTTCTAAAATGCGCCATTACGATAACTGTTATCATGTTGTAGTTATGTCGCCCCCGCCAATGCGCCAATACGACAACTATAGGGCGCCATTGTGTCCACTGTACCGTTGTCGTGTTGTCGTGATGTCGTGATGTCGTGTTGTCGCCTTTTAAGAATGCGCCAACACGACAACACGACAACACGATAACGGTAGTTTTGGCGTTTTGTCGCAATGGCGCATTTTGGTGTCCTCTTTCGGCCATTGGCGCCCTGTATACTCAGCTTAAGTTTTCTCCGATTCAGAGGGCGACAACACGCCATTACGATGGCCGCATCCGTCTTCCATAAGATGCATCTCGGACCCGGAGAAAATTATCTCCGACCCGGAGAAACTTATCTCCGAACCCGAGATACACCTCCGACCCGGAGAAAATTATCTCCGACCCCGAGATACATCTCCGACTTCGAGATACATCTCCGACCCCGAGATACATCTCCGACCCAGAGATAATTGATCAATGAGAGTCGAGCTTCGGTAACGATCGCTGCAACACCATTGGTCAATTATCTCTGGCTCGGAGATAAATCTCCGGGTCTGAGGTAATTATCTCCGGGTCGGAAGTATTTATCTCCGGGACGGAGATAATTTCGTGGACGGCAAAATAATTTTCACTCGTGTCCTATCCATGCTTCCATAGGATCCTGCATAGCTTTAAGGAAACTTGATTTTCCCTGTTGTAATATTAGGAATTTACATCAAGGCCTCGACAACACCACCAGACGAGGGCACATGCGTGAGATTTCGTCACTTCCGGCCATGACAATACGTCTGACCTTCTGCTTGCGTCGACAGAACTGATGATGAAGTGCGGCCCGTGCGGTACGACCTGGTGTGCGAGAGTGCCTGTGATGACATCACTACCGGAAATTTTCGTCACTACCGGAAATTTACGTCATTTCTGTCAAATGTCATAAATTAGTGGTTAAAGCCAAACAACAAGGTCTTTTATTCCTTTATTCTCATCCACGTATATGGGGAAAACCTGGTATAGGTTTCAATTCGTTGTGCAAAGATAGTTATTCTTCTTGGGAAAACTCCTCTAAGAGTCTGTGTGTACTGCATAGTGAGTGAGCTTAGTGTACGGAAGGTCCAGGACAGACCAGTCCATACCTGTGCACACGACGTTAATCAGTCACCATTACCACCCACATCGAAACGCCCTTTCTATAGTAATCCTCAAGGTCGCAGACATGTGATAACGTCAATTTCGATACATGGAATGCTAATTTAGGCCTAATCATGGACTATTCCAGACCCATGCACAAATGACGATCAGCAACCACCACTATCCACACCAAATCTACCCCTTCTATACTAATACGACTCCCCCCCCCCCACCCCCAAAGAGTGAATGAGCATACATTCACGGTATGTTGTGGTACAAATGAAGTCGGGGGGGAGTGGAATTCCAACCCACGCCCGCATGCGCAGACCAGCGCTTTGGACTGGCATCTTAGACCACCTGACCATCCTAACACATCCTAACGATCAAACATAGACACAAATGTGTATGGAAGAAATCACGCTCGTCGAGATGTATAATTCGCTGCACGGCGATATCCGCGAGTAGAATGGTGATGAAGCCTGTAGCCAATGAAAGCCAATACATAGCGTTGATGAATAGGTCGAGAGGGAGACTTTGGTACCCGACGTCATCTTGTGTTGAATGACGGTGGATCGATTATACAATGAAGGCCTCTACATAATGCTGTCGGATAAGTTGGGAATATCCAATCTCCGTCTTAGATAAAGTGGTTACTTTGTTACATTTACATCTGATATTCTGCTTGGTTCGCGTAATCCATCTCACCGAAGATGGCCAAAGCGATTTTCTAATGCATTATGGGGTCTCTTTGGATAAAAGCTAGTATGATGATGCTAACGCAAAGACCATGAAAATTTTGATAAACATACCCATTCGGAGCGGCTCTCCCAGCTTGTGTACGATTTACCATTGTGGGTAATAAAATGCAGAACATTTAATAGGCTTGTTGCTGTTGATCTGTTTCTCTCTCGTCTGATTGCGTTAATGTGCCAAGACAACCGGGGATATGTTTAGGGTGTGTGTGTCCCCATACATAGGATCGTTCCCTTACAAAAGTGTAATGGTATACCATGTATTATGTCCAAAGAACCATGGTATACACAGCCAAATTTCCACATGTTTGTACCGTGTGCGAACTGAATGGTAACCGCAAGAAAGGGCCCGGAACGGTACACCTCAGTACAGTACCAGTCCGTACTGACCCGTATCCACACAGTACCACTCAGTAACTGGTCAGTACTGATTGGATACCGTACAGTACAACAAGAAATCGGACTGAATAGTACTGCATGGCCGCTGAACAGTTGCCAACCTGTTACTGTGCAGTACTGGTCAGTTACCTCTTGGAATGAGGCTGTTGCTAACTGGCATGTACTGTTCAGTTGAGTGCAGTGCAGTTCTGAGCTGTGATTATCACGCAGGAACTGTTCAGTAACAGCTCCGTACTTACATGTGTGGTGGGCCTTTCCGTGCAGTACCGTTCAGTATTGTACAGTTCAGTACATGTCTGTGAAAAATTGCCTGTGTATATCTCTGCTACACCGTGGTACAACATGGTACAGCTCGAACAATTTCTGGCTATTTCCATGGTAAATCCATGGTACAATGTCCCAGAAACTCTATGCTACTTTCGGCATGATGCACCCTGGTACATTTATATAAGGGCTTAGAGGTGTAACGGTTAGCCGTTTGTGATTGGACTGTTCGAATCGGAGGGGGGTGTGTCACCGCTGGAAGGATGGAAGAGCCAGTTTGGGAGCGCCAGTGGTTGGAAATGCATTTCCCCGTGTTTCTCGCTTACCAGAGCGAGACAGGTGTTGCCTTTTATGTGGAAAATTCTTTACGGACTATGGATTGGGATGGCATTCCCATTTATGGACTATGAACTGTAATTTCGCTGTGAAGGCGATTTTCCGGGTGTTCGCAACGGCGCCGGGGGGTGAAGAGTGGCCCCGGCTAAATAAGCTCGAGCGGACGGAGGGAGCGTGTTCAGACCAGAAAGACAGAGCTGGAGGAAGCACGTCCAGGTAGAGCCTGTAACTTTCGATTTTGGCGTAATTTACGGTTGGGCCGTAAAGGTAGTTGTTTTGGCCTGGGAATCTAAAAGCTTGTACAATCCTGTAGCTAGTGTAACCTGTAAAAACACGCCAATCCAATGAGAATTTGCAGCTCGCATTTTCGGTGTGGAAACGTGTTTGTGGTTATACTATAGTTTAGGAAACACGACAGCGTGGCGTGTCTAGTATAGTTGTGGGGTATTTTGTAATACTGTAATGAGACATGTGTTTGCCCGCAGCACATTCAGGCAACTTGCATGGTCTAACTTCAGTACAAAATAAGGCTTTTAGGTCTATACCAGTAGGTTGATAATTTCGACATTATTGCTGTGCTATCCCGCTGCACTGGGACTAAAGCCACAATATCTATGGTCGATTTTGTTGACCGTGAAGCGGTATATGGCAAAAGTTAGGGATTCCCTCCACCCCCAGAAATATGCAACTGCACTAAATACAGAGAGAAATAAGCCAAACTCCCACTGCCATAATACAACGGCGCAGCCGGCCGTGCAACGCTATACGGGCGAGAACGAGCACCGTGATTGCAGCCGGGCGGAGAAAGTCAAGTTACAGGCGGGCGTGCTGCTCTCATCAAGAAACGTCGGTAAATCGTGTATTCCGGGGACCCAGCAAAAAGGTCGCAGACGGCTACACGGACGGCGTCCAGCTGGAAAGAGACAAGTACAGATCACCGATCTTACAGGACAGAAAGATACAGCACACAGAGCACACAAGAAAGATACAGAACACAGATTCCACAAGAAGGATATGTGTATTTATCACACATTACAAGCAAATCAAGACACACAGATCATAAACAGTACAGTACAAGTCCAGACATACAGATCACAGATTATACAGTCAAGAAAGCTACAGAACACAGATTCCAGTAGGATATGTGTATTTATCACACATTAAAGAAAGATACACAGAGCACAGCCCACACAGAAAAAGACAAGAAATACCGATCACAGACCGCACAGTAAAGGCAAGATACGGTGCAGGCGGGCTTCGTTTTACCGATGTAAAAGTGGTAACAAGATTTACAGACTGTACAGTCAAGCCAAGGCACAGATTACAGCGGTAAAGAACAGACAGGGTCCGAGACAAGATACAAGTTACAGACAGTAAAGAAAAGACAAGGCACAGCACAGCCAGGCTTCCCCTCCCGAGAAACGTTGACTAAACGTGAAATCTACAGACCTGCGACCGGGTCGCCAAAGGTCGCAGAAGGTCGCAAAAGGTCGCAGTGGCTTGCGACCGGGTCGCAGAGGGTCGCCAACGACAGTTGACATGCAGTAATGGTGTTTCATCGGTACCAGATGAAATGGTAAAACAATATATACCTAAGTAATTGTCCTGACGATCACGGAGAGTGAGTGGTGCGTGGTACTTACCTGAGAGATCGTCGTGAAGTTGTGTAGTCACAGGCGTGTCTATAGACGGGTCGCAGCAGCCGTAAGGGTTGAGACGCCGGGCTATACTTACCTGTGCGGGAAGCAGACTGGTGAGCTGACAAGTTAGGGTCAGGCTCCGACGACTGGGGGTGAAGAACACGCCGGGTTGCCACGTCTCTGGAGAGAGCGTCACCGCCGTGACGTTCCAACGACTGGGTGTCGTATCTGGAGAGAGCGTTACCGCGTAACGTTCCAACGGGCCGTGACGTTTCAGCGACTTGGGGCCATATCTGGAGAGAGCGTCACTGCCGTGACGTTCCAACGCCTGAGGGTATATATATATTGGGGGAGAACGTTACCGCCGTAACGTTCCAACGGGCCTTGACGTCTCAACGACTGGGTGTCGTATCTGGAGAGAGCGTTATATCCTTAACGTTCCAACGACGGGGTGCCATCCCTGGAGAGAGCGTTACATCCGTAACGTTCCAACGACGGAGGAAGAGAAGGGCCAGCAGCCAGGCCGCCCTTATCCCCAGAAGAGAAGGGCCAGCAGCCAGGCCGCCCTTATCGCGCATAGACATAAAGCACTATATTAACTATAAAGTTATATGCATACACTCTCATATATATATTATTGCCATATAACATCAAGCTTAAACTGCACACATTCTCTTCTATTATCCACATACACACCAAGTGTACGTATCCGTTAATCTTATATGCACACACCAAGTGTACGTATCCGTTAACCTTATATGCACACACCAAGTGTGCGTATCCGTTAACTTTATATGCACACACTCTCTCATATCACGTGTATATATACATCAAGTTTATTTGCGTACACTCTCCTAGTGTCTGTACATATATGTAAATATCCTAACGTTACATCTCCTTAGACATTCTGTCTAAGCCACGCGGTTCTACGCTATTATTTGTAACCGCGTATACTATTTGTGCAGAATATACCATAATAGACCTTTACATCAGCGTCAGTCATCCTTGTAGGGTTGTGATCATCTCTTCGAGCCCCGGATCTCTACTAGTGAAGGGGTTAACGACGGTGACGGCCAGAATGCCAGTGGACAATCCCGGTTATTGATTCGTTTTCTCGTAAACACCACGACTGGTCCTGCTCGTACACGTTACACGGAGAAAACTGGTGGCAGCGGTGGGATCTGGCCTGATCTTCAACAGAAGAGAACAACCGACTACTAGAGATGACCGACAACGACGGAGCCCGGGAGGCACAGGCAGCCGTGGGCCGGCCGCAGGGGCCAGCGGAGGACGCGCTCGAGGAAGTGGCCGAGGATGAGGCAGCTCCCACACGCGCGAAGGACGACGTCACCGAAGTGGCCGAGGGTGAGGCAGCCCCCAGACACGCGACGACGACCCGCGGTCGGCGAGCGGTCAGGCCTCGCAGGTTGCAAGGCTACGTGCTGACGTCCCAGCCCGTGTACCGTAAGAGGGTAGAAGCCCGACCCCTCCAACTGAGCGTGCAGCCCAGTGGACCTAATGTCGTGGGGCGGCTCTGCTAGCCGCCCATGTAATTTTGTGAAGGAAATCTGTGGACCTAATGTCGTGGTGGCCCGGCCAGATCGCCGGAGGGCGGCCACCTGGTAATTTCGCCGGCCCTGATGGCCCGTAATTGGCGAGCAGTTTTGTTTAAATTGATTCGAACTGTACAACTGGAACTGTAACGTCACCCTGGACGGAGGGACCCGTACGGCCATGACGGGGACGTCATGATTTGGAAAGGCGGGGGCAGTGTAACTGTTAGCCGTTTGTGATTGGACTGTTCGAATCGGAGGGGGGTGTGTCACCGCTGGAAGGATGGAAGAGCCAGTTTGGGAGCGCCAGTGGTTGGAAATGCATTTCCCCGTGTTTCTCGCTTACCAGAGCGAGACAGGTGTTGCCTTTTATGTGGAAAATTCTTTACGGACTATGGATTGGGATGGCATTCCCATTTATGGACTATGAACTGTAATTTCGCTGTGAAGGCGATTTTCCGGGTGTTCGCAACGGCGCCGGGGGGTGAAGAGTGGCCCCGGCTATATAAGCTCGAGCGGACGGAGGGAGCGTGTTCAGACCAGAAAGACAGAGCTGGAGGAAGCACGTCCAGGTAGAGCCTGTAACTTTCGATTTTGGCGTAATTTACGGTTGGGCCGTAAAGGCAATTGTTTTGGCCTGGGAATCTAAAAGCTTGTACAATCCTGTAGCTAGTGTAACCTGTAAAAACACGCCAATCCAATGAGAATTTGCAGCTCGCATTTTCGGTGTGGAAACGTGTTTGTGGTTATACTATAGTTTAGGAAACACGACAGCGTGGCGTGTCTAGTATAGTTGTGGGGTATTTTGTAATACTGTAATGAGACATGTGTTTGCCCGCAGCACATTCAGGCAACTTGCATGGTCTAACTTCAGTATAAAATAAGGCTTTTAGGTCTATACCAGTAGGTTGATAATTTCGACATTATTGCTGTGCTATCCCGCTGCACTGGGACTAAAGCCACAATATTTATGGTCGATTTTGTTGACCGTGAAGCGGTATATGGCAAAAGTTAGGGATTCCCTCCACCCCCAGAAATATGCAACTGCACTAAATACAGAGAGAAATAAGCCAAACTCCCACTGCCATAATACAACGACGCAGCCGGCCGTGCAACGCTATACGGGCGAGAACGAGCACCGTGATTACAGCCGGGCGGAGAAAGTCAAGTTACAGGCGGGCGTGCTGCTCTCATCAAGAAACGTCGGTAAATCGTGTATTCCGGGGACCCAGCAAAAAGGTCGCAGACGGCTACACGGACGGCGTCCAGCTGGAAAGAGACAAGTACAGATCACCGATCTTAAAGGACAGAAAGATACAGCACACAGAGCACACAAGAAAGATACAGAACACAGATTCCACAAGAAGGATATGTGTATTTATCACACATTACAAGCAAATCAAGACACACAGATCATAAACAGTACAGTACAAGTCCAGACATACAGATCACAGATTATACAGTCAAGAAAGCTACAGAACACAGATTCCAGTAGGATATGTGTATTTATCACACATTAAAGAAAGATACACAGAGCACAGCCCACACAGAAAAAGACAAGAAATACCGATCACAGACCGCACAGTAAAGGCAAGATACGGTGCAGGCGGGCTTCGTTTTACCGATGTAAAAGTGGTAACAAGATTTACAGACTGTACAGTCAAGCCAAGGCACAGATTACAGCGGTAAAGAACAGACAGGGTCAGAGACAAGATACAAGTTACAGACAGTAAAGAAAAGACAAGGCACAGCACAGACAGGCTTCCCCTCCCGAGAAACGTTGACTAAACGTGAAATCTACAGACCTGCGACCGGGTCGCCAAAGGTCGCAGAAGGTCGCAAAAGGTCGCAGTGGCTTGCGACCGGGTCGCAGAGGGTCGCAGAGGGTCGCCAACGACAGTTGACATGCAGTAATGGTGTTTCATCGGTACCAGATGAAATGGTAAAACAATATATACCCAAGTAATTGTCCTGACGATCACGGAGAGTGAGTGGTGCGTGGTACTTACCTGAGAGATCGTCGTGAAGTTGTGTAGTCACAGGCGTGTCTATAGACGGGTCGCAGCAGCCGTAAGGGTTGAGACGCCGGGCTATACTTACCTGTGCGGGAAGCAGACTGGTGAGCTGACAAGTTAGGGTCAGGCTCCGACGACTGGGGGTGAAGAACACGCCGGGTTGCCACGTCTCTGGAGAGAGCGTCACCGCCGTGACGTTCCAACGACTGGGTGTCGTATCTGGAGAGAGCGTTACCGCGTAACGTTCCAACGGGCCGTGACGTTTCAGCGACTTGGGGCCATATCTGGAGAGAGCGTCACTGCCGTGACGTTCCAACGCCTGAGGGTATATATATATTGGGGGAGAACGTTACCGCCGTAACGTTCCAACGGGCCTTGACGTCTCAACGACTGGGTGTCGTATCTGGAGAGAGCGTTATATCCTTAACGTTCCAACGACGGGGTGCCATCCCTGGAGAGAGCGTTACATCCGTAACGTTCCAACGACGGAGGAAGAGAAGGGCCAGCAGCCAGGCCGCCCTTATCCCCAGAAGAGAAGGGCCAGCAGCCAGGCCGCCCTTATCGCGCATAGACATAAAGCACTATATTAACTATAAAGTTATATGCATACACTCTCATATATATATTATTGCCATATAACATCAAGCTTAAACTGCACACATTCTCTTCTATTATCCACATACACACCAAGTGTACGTATCCGTTAATCTTATATGCACACACCAAGTGTACGTATCCGTTAACCTTATATGCACACACCAAGTGTGCGTATCCGTTAACTTTATATGCACACACTCTCTCATATCACGTGTATATATACATCAAGTTTATTTGCGTACACTCTCCTAGTGTCTGTACATATATGTAAATATCCTAACGTTACATCTCCTTAGACATTCTGTCTAAGCCACGCGGTTCTACGCTATTATTTGTAACCGCGTATACTATTTGTGCAGAATATACCATAATAGACCTTTACATCAGCGTCAGTCATCCTTGTAGGGTTGTTATCATCTCTTCGAGCCCCGGATCTCTACTAGTGAAGGGGTTAACGACGGTGACGGCCAGAATGCCAGTGGGCAATCCCGGTTATTGATTCGTTTTCTCGTAAACACCACGATTGGTCCTGCTCGTACACGTTACAGAGGAAACACAATTCAAGTAAAATAACGTATATGAATCCAAGTAAAATATGTAGCTAATTGTTCTTCGATATTTCAGTTTTCTACATCAGGGCATTCATTGATGTACAAGCTTAGGTGAAATCTTTGGCTTTGTATGATCATGCCTTACGGACTGCTGAACTGCTCAGTGAATTCCAAATGATCACGACACTGCAGGAGATTAAACTGGCAAACATCGGGTGTAAATCCTCTTTACGTTTCAAGTGGCAATCGGTCCATTATTCAAATACACGGGTAAAGTAATTCGATGACTACTTGTAATTCAAGCAGATTTTAGCACGTGACTCGGTCAGGTTGATAATTACATGTACTGCTCGAAATCAAAAGACAATCCAGCCATTCTCGTCTTGTACTCCTCATTGAATATCTCGTTTTGAGTAACTGTGAACTGGTTTTTCCAATCACCAATGATGCCTACAAGACAGAAAAATCTATGCCATTAAAAAAGAATCTGAAAGATATACAAAGTGAATTCTACAGCTGACCTGGGAGAAATTTTACACGGTAGACGTACCTGTATCCGTGCGGTGTGCCAGCATAAGGGAGCTATTACTTGGGCGAGGTAGGAAACTACCAGCGAGTCGATATATCCAACATTAAGTGCATGTAGCAGGTCGTTGGGTACCATTATTCTGTACAAATTCTGCTAATAGTCCGTTTACACATGCATTTATGATTTTACTTTAACATTTAAGAACAAGCAAAGCATATACATATATCTCGATTTTAAGGCTGCAATGAGGGTCCACGCACCTTTTTGATGATATTTGTTACTGAAGATTTGGTCGTTGTTATATAGGAATGGATATGCAGCTACATTCGCCTTCCTCATTACATACGACGTTTTATTAAAGGCCCATTCTCACGGTGCGATTTGTAATAATCCCAATAGCTAAGACCATTTCTGCACATCGTAATGCATATAACTGTGAGTTGATGCTTTCTTACATATCTCCGGAATTTCTGAAATATACTTCGTGGTTTGTTGTGTATTCCTGCAGCTTTAGCTATCAAACAGACCACGCCAAAGCAAAAGATTACTGCTCCACTTCATTAGTTTCCACTGTGTCTATAATGGTAATTGCATTCTCATTCTCATAATCACGTTGCAACCTCGTGACGATCAATCGTTCATGCGGCAGCGCCGTCAATTTCCCTTTTGCTTACGATGGACATCAACAAGAGCCAGGGTGTTATCAAAGCTGTGACGCCTTTAATGCCCACCATAAACGGTCTTTCGCTAGTTGACGTAGAAATTATACTGTGGACGGTGACTCCATACTGAATCTGGGATTTGTCGCCTATATGAACCTATAATCTCTTGTGGTATATGAAGGTGGTATGTTTCGTAGCAAGTAATAATTGAATTACTAATGAATATCGGATTCAAACTTTACATTCATCACAGCCAGAAAAAAGGTGATGGTCTATCACCCTGTAATGGTGATCAGACAGGGTCATCACATTTGAAAGGTGATGAGATCGAGCCATCACCTATAAATAGGGGCGGCCATCACCTTTTAAGGGTGCTGATGTTGCCTCATCACCCTTAAAAGGTGATGACCTAACTTTACAATCATTGCTCATCATTCTTAAGAGGTGAGGGCCATCATTTTTGAAGATGATCATAAAAAAAGGATGATGGCTCTAACTCATCATCTTTTCGGGGTGTTAATTATCACCTTTTTTCTGGCTGTGATTCATTATGTGCCCACTTGGATTCCATGTCATTTTGACTCAATTGTCTCAATGACTCTGTTTTCTGCTTGCTTTACAGGCTATCTACAATTGCTTCTACAAATGGATACTCGGAACAAGTTATCGTAACGATATATGTTGTCTAACAAGAGGCTTCGTTGGTATAGAATAAGTGAAGCTGACCAAAGATTAACTCACCTTTTCGGAACAGAGGGTTGCCGCCACCTATGACAAACAGTGGAAACTTTTCCGGTAATTTTGTACGTGCCTTTTTCAAGTTGGCAAATGTGCACTTTTCCACGATGGTTTTCCGAAGGTCCGAACCACAAGGAACTTCCAGAAATTCGGCTAGTTTCTTAACTCCACCGGATAAATCCTAAACAAAGCAGATTCAGTTGGAGAGTTATTTTTTGGGACTCCCACCAAATGGCACCAGTTTATTGTACCAGTTAGATAACTATACTATAAAGGAAACGTCCGTTCGTTTGTTCATCTGTTTGTGCCATGGGTAGTAGTAGTATGAAAAGAGTAGTATGAACCCTGTTACTGGGATATCCTGTTATCTCAGAAATGGTGCTCTGTGGTGTAGTGGTAGTGGACTGGTAGGGGTGGAGGTGGTGTGTCTGTGTGGGTGGCGGAGGTTGAGGTGGGGGAGGGGAGAGTACTCCAGAGGAGTGACATAGATGGTGTCTTGTCCGGAGGCAGTAGGACGTGGCACGTAGGGGGTAACTATGGCGAGTGGAGCGGGGTTGAGAAATGCGTAGGGACTGGTAATGTGCTGGTATATTTAGACAACTAATAGCTGGTTGTAACCTAATGTACAACAATATATCCACGATACGTGCCACATTGTATTACAGCTGCTATATTCTGTATATATTTATCGTCTCGCCATCCATAGAGGTATGTCTCCTCCAATATCCCGAATGCCACCCCGGCCCCCACCCAGGCTTCCACTTCCAATCAGTAGGTTGACGACTTTATTGAACACTACAACGTGACCCAAAAGTAATATAATCAAGCACTATCATCTAGGTTTTGTCCAGTTTGGTATCTTTATAGCATGTTTAGCATATTGTGTAATTAAACCCGAACCTGGAATCGCGGCTGTTCAAACGCGGATTTTCATATTTTCATGAACTACAATGGAGTTTTTTAGAATCATTTCATACAAATTGATCCACTACGGTATCTAACTGATTTGATACAAATTAATTTGATGTAGCATCGAAATATTTGATGCAGTATCTAAATAATATGTATAGGGATATAAAATAATTCGATATGATATCGAATTAAATTGTATGTAGACCTATAATAATTAATGTCAACACGTAAAACAGCTCTGTGATTGGCTAATGATATGTGTCTACACCAAATGCCGATTTTTGTCCCCTACGGCCCACCATACACGTGGTACTACCTAGTCGTCGGTGGTCGTTTGTAGCCCCGACGTCATCCACAAGTCAGATGACATGGACGCTCCAAATGTATCGGTGGTCCTGCGTAGGGCCGTTTTCGGCTTCCGCTGCCGCCCGTGCCTTTAGAGCCCGCTCTAGTGCACCCAGTGGACCGATATCGTTTGCTGTGTGAGAGTCGAATCCGACGCTACTCCAGGAGAACATCAAAGTAAGACCTCCCACTGGACAAACGGACCACAATGAGTCCATCTCGCCCTCAAAACGTCCATTCCAATGCCCATTTTCTACTGAGCATGCGCAGATAGACGATATTCCCACCCCGCACCCATCCAGTTGGACGCTGTCACACGAGAGCTTCACACTGATACCTCCCACGAACCATTCGGACCAGGGATGGCCCACCTTGATTCCAAAACAGCCCTTTCAATGCCCTTTTCGCACAATTCCTTGTCTGCGCATGCGCAGAATTTTGACAACGGACGACACACTAGTGCTGTCGGATGGCGCCCCACGACAGCTACACGATGCCACCCTAATCGGCCCATTATTGGTCTACGGCGACCCCAAAAAGTCCATTCAAATACCCCTTTTCTACTGCGCATGCGCAGATATACGACATTACCAACCCACATCCATCCAGTTGGACACTCCCCCACGAATACTTCACGATGACACCTCACACGGACAAATCGGACCATTATGGGTCCACCTAGACCCCAAAGTGTCCACCTCGATCTGCCCGCCTACTGCGCATGCGTCAGCAACACTTTTCAAAAAAATTCAACGCCTGGCCTCGAGACCCATACCATCGTGTTCTACAGCACGAAACAGAAAAAACAAGAGGCCACAGCCTATACCGCAAATGTCCATGAGCGGGTTTCCCATTGAGACTTAACATTGTCCACTGCGCCAGAATGGACCCAACATGTTCTACCCCGAGCTAGGCCGTCACGTGACCGGAAGTGACCTTTGACCTTTTGACCCGAATGTGACCTGTGACCGGATGTCACGTCATAGTGACGTTAGTAGTAAAAGGCTAAATTGTGTTTTATTTAGGGGCAGAAATGTGCGAACCAGGGGAGATAAACACGAATTGTTCGAATAGAGTTATCGCCCCTAAATGAGACCCAATTTAGCCTTTATATACTACTTGCCCACCAAGATATTGAGTTATACGCGTTCGTACAAATGACGTCACACTTTTGGCCTTTTCCTCTGCTTTGAGAAAGCGGTGAACAGGTATCCCTCTGGGTAACGCCTTATTAGGCTCCGAGTTAAAATCAAACTCACAGGGAAACCGAACAGATATCATACTCCAAACATCTACCACTAGCCTTCGATTATTCGTCACAACAGAGGCAGAAAACAAATTTAGCAAACAATTACCTTCTTTAGCGGAGGTTGCCCAAATGGGTCAACGGATCGGCACTATTTTTAACCCTACCTGGCCGGGGGGGGGGGGGGGGGGGCAAAATGGTCCCGAAACGAAAAATTGAGAGCTGAAACTCCGTGACTTTATATTTATCATATTGGAGTCATTTCGAGTATATTTGGATAACTCCCGAGCAGAGGATCATGGGCAAATTCAAGATGGCGACCACGTGGGGTACCAGAAAAGTGATGTTTTTGTCATATTTCTTCAAAATTTCTGCTTTTCCGCGGTGAAAAGTGGGCAAAAATTATTTTGTTTCACATCACATTAATATTTACTAATTTATAATGCAGTTTTTGCGGAGAAATTGCATAAATAATAAAATCTGACCGAAAAATCGGCAAGAAAATGCCATTTCTGAAAATCACGTTACTGTGACGTCATCAAAGCGGTCATCTTGGATTCTTTTACATTTTCTGGTAGAGCTTGACCAAAGGGTACAGCGTGGTAAGTTTCAGCCTCCTAGTTCAAGGGAAAAGAAAAATAATTAGGGAGGCCGTTGCGCCCCTCCCCTACCCCTTCCCCTGGCCTGGACAGGTCCCAAAAGCTAGAAATAGTTTATCGACATTCAAGGGACATAACATCGGATCGGGTCGAGAAGTTCACATGCCCATCTTTCCATGGCGACGATGACGTGTGGCAAATTTGGGGGGAAAATCAAGCAAAACCTTTACTGTGTTGCGTTTACAACAAAAGGCGGCTCGTGGAAGTAGTTTTTTCGACGTTCAAGAGGAATAACTGTGAAGAAAACTTCGGATTTGGTCGAAGAGGTTACACCCACATCTTCGCATGGAGACCATAATGTGTGGCAAATTTGGAAAGTATCCAGCAGAACGTCTTTGCTGTGTTGCATTCACAAGAAAAGATAGCTACTGAAAGTAGTTTTTCCGACTGTAAATGTCTCAAAAACACCGGATCAGGCAACGGAGCACATTTTGATCAATCATATCTCCATTTTTATATAACGGAGCATCGCATTTTTTCAAGGCTGATATTTCAGTATGCAAACTTCTAGAAAAATCTGATTCGGCAGGTTTTGATTGAAAAAAAAATCCGGCTTGATTACGATCCCACACAAGAGAGTTATTCCCCGTATTTTCGTCACATATCCTTTGGAAAGAATACAGCAAAAACTTTTTGCTGTGTTGTGTTCACAAGAAAAGTTACCGGACACTTCGACAGACAGTCGTGCGACGCCATACTATACCAATATCATACCAATAGATGGGCGTATAAAAAGACCGAAAAGACCCTTTACAAGTTATTAAACCGGGTTCGCGCAATCCCCCAGTCGCGGTTCCTCGTTTATGGAGAGAAAAGTCTGTAACCCCAGCCATCTAGCACAATATGTCAGAACTTAACTGTCTACGTTGCGGAAGGTCACAAACCTCCATTGAAGTTTCTGGACATAAGATTATTATCAGGACTTGACTTCCGGCGAACATTGATTGGTCATTATACCTGATTGGGGCAGATATGCTCTGTGACGTATTTTAAAATGTTTCTATAATATTTGACTCTCAAATATATCAAAACCACCTTTTTAAATTTTAATCGGAAAAAATTCTGGTATGATTGGCCACCTCCAAAATTTGCCGCAATGGTTTCGCGCTGGATGACCCTATTTTAGGCTGTTTTATCTCGGAAAAAAATGGTGGGGACTGTATGCTGAATTTTCCATATGTTTGAGCGGAAAGGCCAGGCTACCTGGTGTGGTGGGTCATTTGTGGCGGCGAATATTAGGGAATATTGTTTTCTCGAGAGGTGCCCTGCCAATTCACTGCCACATGTATTCTTATCTACCGTGTTTGCTGCAGTCGACGGACCAACACTCTAGAAATAGGAAGGTAAACCAACTTTTCAGCGAGCATGCAATCTCTGTCAACGGAAATCATCTCCGCGATCGGTGGTTTTTCGGTAATTTAATTGACCCAATTCGTGAGCACTAAAATAGCCGCTCGCGGAGATGATTTCCGGTGACAGAGATTGCATGCTCGCTGAAAATGGAGGTGCGAGGGTTGGCTTACCTTTCTATTTCTAGAGTGTTGGTCCGTCGACTGCAGCAAACATGGTAGATAGGAATACCACTGTTTACTGCATATTAAGTAAGGCGATTATTTAGTGGTTTGTAACCGGAAGGGACAGAGGAGCTCGGACTGGTGAAGAGACAACACTATCTCGTCATCGACGCTCTAATGTATATATGTAGCGTTTCCAAAGCGCTATCACAAAGACCAGGTGGATGGAGATCTACCTTATTCTTACAACCATACATTAAAATTTCACGAAATGAAGGATTTATCTTGTACTTAATGTACATATTAAGGTAGATTCACCTCCATTCACTATAGGAGGTTGAAGGCGAGGGCTTCTGGGTGAACGATGGCTGCAGTGGAATCGTAGATCAAAAGAAGACCATGAATATTGGAAGCTTACCGTCTTCATATCCTCGTAATATAACGGCAAGACGGGAACATCCGGGTGTTCTTTGAAGAAGTTGTCCCAGGCGTGTATGTACTCAAACCAGCAACCATAATTAACTGAAAGGAAGATATCCACAATGTGATGCGTACTCCGCGAGTCGTTTATTCGGACACACACATTTCAAAAGCGAGTCACACCTCGTCGTCAGCAATGCTACAAAAAGGCACTGAGAGATATGGTCAGTGGTTTGATGCTGAGGTAGGTGACTAGGTGTTATCCTCATAAATATAATGGGGGAAGGGGGGAGGAGGGGGTGGCGTTAGTGTTTGAGAGACCAAGAGAGGGAGAATTCAGCAATATTTCAGCTATATAGCGACGATCAAACAATATTCAAGTTAATAACTTATAACAGTATCCAACACATAAAAACATACACACACTTAAAACTTATGCAACAAACCCAAGATAGTCTTCTTTCACTCAACTGAAAAGAATCTTTTTGCAATCTTAAAATCTATACAGTCGATAAGAATGAGAAATCTTCGTGCCATGGAATACACCTTGGGATTGGCTCTTTTTGTAGTAAATGTTCGTGGGTTACTCATGTATGGCCGATTTTATATCGCTTGATCTTGGCTTGATCGAAACGTTTCTGGCTGTTCAGATGAATAAAGCCTACAGTTTATTGAACTCATGAAGATTATTATTCACAGCATCCCAAAAAGATTGAAGCAGCTTTTCACATAAGTACCGATAGAACCGATAGAGGGTTCAAAATCGCTATATGAGATCCCAACAGGATCAACCTCATTATCTAGGGCTGCCTTAGTCATTCTATATCAGCCTCAGTATTACATTTGATGCCAACGTGACTAGGCAACCAACAAAACACAATATCGATCTGTTGATCAAATCTACAGTCATAAAATTGTAGAATATCCAAGGTGTTGGGATGGGTCGAAGTTCCACTCTTAATCGCTTGAAGGCATGAGAGAGAGAATTACGGTTTAACGTCGCGTTCAGCAATATTTCAGCTATATAGCGAGGATCAAACAAAATTCTAAGTATTCAAGTTACTAACTCAGTAAACTAATGCGTTAAAACAGGTACAAACATTAAAATTTGTACAACAAACCGATCTCTCTCAAATAATCCAAAATACAATCTTCTTTTACTCGGCTAAAAAGATCTCCAGGCGTAGCTGCTCCATAAAAAGTATCTCTTACAATCTTAAAATCTATGCAGTCTATGAGAATATGTTTCACCGTGAGATATTCATGGCATGGAATACACCTTGGGACCGGCTCTTTTTTTGAGTAAATATTCGTGAGTTAATCGTGTATGGACGATCCTACGTCGTCTAATCGTAGATTGATCGAAACGTTTCTGTCTGCTCAGATGAGTATAACCAACAGTTTTTTGGAACTTGTGAAGTTTGTTATTATCCACAGTATCCTATGAAGATTGAACAGCTTTCTTACATAAGCGCAGATAGATGGCCTGAAATCGCCGTATGAGATTCCAACAGGATCAACCTCTTCAACCAGAGCTGCCTTAGCCACTTTATCAGCTTCAGTATTGCCTTTGATGTCAACGTGACTATGCACCCAACAAACACAATATCTCTCTGTTGATCAAATCTAATGTCAAAAAATTGTAGAATTTTTAAGATGGTGGGATGAGTTGAATTTTCACTTTTAATCGCTTGAAGGCATGATAGTGAATCGGAGAATATGACATTTTTTTTCATTTGAGTGGACCCAATACCTTTCAAAGTCGACAATATAGCTTTTGGTTCTGCGGTGAATATCGAACTTTTACCTGGTAGTCGACAGGTTTTAGTTTTGGAACTAAAGGTAGTAGCACATGCTACTCTCTCACCATCTTTAGAACAATCTGTACAAATAACCTGATGTGACCTGTATTTTTCTCTCAGTAGACCGAATTCTTGTGTCCTTTTTATATTTCTTTTGTGTAATATCTACTTCTGGTTTAGCTAACTACCATGGTGGAATTGGCAAGAACTTGTTAAGTAAAATTTGGCCAAACTAAATACAAGCTGCTTCCAAGAGGTGGAATAATGGAGGGTTTGTTTATTAATAAATAGAAATCCACGAACTGAGGGTTGAAGACGCAGTTTTGTGATATATTGCAGTAATAGTTTAATTCTTCGAAGTTCTAAAGGAAATTCAACTGCTTCGACATGTAAGCCTGACTTGCTTGTATCTTTGTAAACAATAGAGTCATAATCAAGTTTGGAACGAACAAGTGATCGAAAAACTGGAGAAGAATTTGTTGATCTCCTCCCCACTTATAGCTGGCAACTACTTCCAACAAATCTAGAGCTTTCGTGCTTTTGGCTTATAAGCAATTTATATGCGATAAGAACGCTAATCGGTGGTCAAACAATATTCCAAAGAATCTGACCTCTTTTACTACTTTGATCTCAGTTCCATCTAATGTAAGTACTGGATCTTTGTGCTGGAAATACTTTTTGCAAAAGTGTATACAATTTGTCTAAGCTCTGGAGAATTTGAAGTTATTTACTAGACACCATTTCTGAATTCTATTTTGACAAAGCTCTAATGTTCTCTCAATATTCTGTACATTTTTTTCCACTGCACGAAATGTTGAAATCGTCTAAAAGAGTGAACAATCAATTGATTTATTCAAAATTGCCGCTAAGCTGAAGCTAAGCTAAGTATCTTGATACTAAATAGAGTAGTAGACATGATTGTACCCAACCGAACTTGGAATTGTCTATCATTCAAAAAGTTGAATATGAAAATGGGTAAACGGCCCTTTAATCCCATAGTGTGAAGGTCTTTTAGAATTCCGTATTTCCATGTAGTATCGTAGTTTTTTTCTAAATAAAAGAAGATGGAAACTCCATATTCATTCTTGGCGAAAGCATTCTTGACATAGGAATCTAATCTGACTAAACGGTCAATGGTACTTCTATTTTTACGAAAACCAGCTTGAATATCAGTAAGTTGTTTTTTTCCAGTTTCTAGATACCAAACAAGTTGATGTTAGTGTTCGATATCTTGCACGGATAATATGTAGATGTGACTGTATATTCGAGAAATTTCACTGATAGCACATCAGAAATGCAAAAAAAAGAGAAAAAAGTAAAAGGATAGTCCATGGCTAGGTTGAAATGTAATAGAACAAATTACCACCACGACCGGTGCATTTGGGGAATTATATGGCAGACAACCCAAATTGTTTCTGTTCACGCAACGCTTGCTCGTTTCATGTCAATACAATTAGATTTACGACCTTCAGTACATGGGATCAAGAGTAAGGGAAGGAGTTGTGAACATGGGGAAATCGGTTCAGGAATCCTAATCATGTTGGAAGGACGAAAAACTGCGATCAACCAGAATCCTATATGCCAGAGCCATATTTAATCACTTGACTATAATTAGCAAATATTCGTCGGCCGTCTCTGATCACGTGGTTAGGAGACTTCAAGACTCAGCCTTTGATTTGATCTGAAACCTTATCCAGTCGATATAAATAGATAAAAAATATATAAACTTGAAATCTGACGCAATAAAATCATTGTGAAATTTATGTATTACGCCATAATAATAATAATAATAATAATAATGTATAGATGTATCAGAGAGAATAGAATATCAGAAAGTCATCGATGAATAAAGATAGCAAGGATATAGTGGTATAGGCCTACGTACAAACAGTATTCTCGAAAAAGCATTTGACACCCAACTAAATTATATAGTTACTTTATAATAGATAGGACAGTGACTCTTTCAAAATAATCAAAGGGATAAAATCTCCTTGACAAAGCCATATAAAACTACTAACTTAGAAAAATGTGATCATTAAAAATGTTTGATGGAGGAGATCTGAGGTACATATATAGTGATTTCTCTCGTATATAGTGATTTTGAAGTGATTGCTTCATGATGAGTGGGCCGTGTTCCTTGGACGTGGAGCTATTAACAATGTGGAACTTTAGCTGAGATATAAGTTTAGAATGGCCGCTTGAATAACGATGTTTTTCTGATCGTTTAAATAGTTACGATACAAGCCAGGAAGTAAAGCAGCATGGTGAATAAATTTGTGGCAGAACAATAGACTAACCCTACCTGGCCCGAAGGAGGGCACTTTACGCCCCTCCCCCACCCTCCTTGTTGGCTTTTTGTCCCTATCTCCGGAACGACAAAAAATGTGAACTGAGGCTCCGTGACTTTGTAGATTATCATATTGGATCATTTGCATGACCCCCCTAACAGACGATCATGGGTAAATTGAAAATGGCGGCCTTGTGGGGGAACCAGAAAAGTGATATTTTCGTGAGATTTCTTCAAATTTTTTGCTTTTCTGCATGGAAAAAAATTGGATAAACCCATTTTATCTTATATCAAATTATTTACTTATAGATCATGCAGTTTTTGCGAAGAAAATACATAAACAAAAAAATCGAAAATTCTGACCGAAAAATCGTTCATAAAATACTCTTTTGAAAATGACGTCACAGTGATGCCATCTTGTCGGCCATCTTGGATATTTTGCATTTTCTTGTGGAGCTTGACATTAAGATATAGTGTGGTAAGTTTCATCCTTCTATTCTCAGGGATAGGGAAAATATATAGCAGTAAGGACTCAGAACGGCGCTTCCCGTCCGTCCATCCGTTCGGACATCTCTCCGTCCGTTCGTTTCAGGTCTATACCTGTGACCACAGGCCCTCAAATCAAGAGTTTTGAGGGGTGTGGGCGGTGGTATTAGGGTGAAGTGTCGAAATATGGGGTCTCTATACATAACCCCATGCTTTATCTTATGTATAGAGATCCCATATTTCGACCCTTCACCCTAATACCACCGCCCACACCCCGCAAAACTCTTGTTTTGAGGGCCTGTGCCAGTGACGGTGTTCTCACTGTGTGACAACGTAAACCAGATTAGCGCGCTGTACGGTGGATAGGCTATGTTAACTGGAATGTAGGAGCAGAAATGACGTTGCTCCTACATTCCACTTAGCTTAGCCTCTCCCACCATACAGCACACGAATCTAGAGTACGTTGTCACACGGTGGTTCAATCTACAGTTCCATTTTTTTGTGAGTGGATACACAATGGGAAGACAATGTGTCGCGAGCTAAATGGAGGTCGGAGTCAATGGTCAAATGTCGCTGACCTATAAATGAGGACATCATTGAACAGTTCGTGTCAGATCTATATCTTTGACAGTTTTCTATCTACAGTTGCTTTTGTTTTTAGTAGATACATGTAACTAGTTTGAGACGATGTGTAGCGTTCCAAAATTGAGGTCGGGGTCAGAAGTTAAACGTCCTATATGGCAAAAAATAAGGAAATAATTGAAAACTTGATCATTAGGGGGAACGATGTGGCGAGTACCAACAATGAGGTCAAGGTGTATGTGATCCCAAACTAGGGGAATCGATATCATTTTGTGTCTTTAAATACGTTGGTGAGAGACGACGTGTCGCGACCCAACATTGAGGTAAAGTTTAAAGGTCAAGGTCACTGTGACCTAAAAGTCCGGAAATAATTCATTACCGCAATTTGTAGTCAGCATAGACATATTGTGCGGAAAGTATGTGTTACATACCAAAACTGAGATCAAGGTCACTGTTATCCCAAGATCAGGAAATCATTGAAGATTATACTCTCCAAAGTTCAAAGTCGAGTTAAAAATCGATATTAATTTAAATCCCCTAACAATCTTTCCAATAGCATCTATGCAAATTCTCCACTTTCAACTACTTTCTGCTCTGGCATAGCGATTGGCTTGAAATGGTAATACTAAGTCCTTCTCTCTATATGTTAAACTGTCACGTGATCAAACATGGCCGACGATTCTCTAAAAAATATACCCAAACGAGTAAACATGGCGGATGTAGTCGATTCGTTTTTCCTTTTGCACCCTGATCATGATTCCCAAATCGGTTTTACAATTGTCCTTGCTTCATTCCCATTTTCTGTTACAATGTTCCAGTACCAATTAATCACCAATACACAAGCATGAAGAAAACATACATACATTGACCGCTCAAAACCAGGTTGAAAAACCCGTTCCATGATCCTTGATACCCAGCCTTTTGGTGACTCACTGCATGATGGAAATACGAAACAAACACGTCTTTGGGGTTCCGTAAGATGAAAATAATCTTCGCCTTCTTCTTAACCAGGCCGGTCGGGTAGAACTCGGGTGTCACGTGGGTGTTGAGTAGCCGGACTGAGGGCAGTTTCTCCAAAGATTTTGCTGGTTGCATCTCGATCATGCCTTCGCCTTTCATTCTGTTCCGATGTTCCACCTCTCCTTTACCCGTCACCAGCATGTTGACAATTTCCCAGAGCCAATTAGTTCCTGAGAGCAACGAGAAATTACATTTTTGCAAATACAAGTTATACTACGCCTATTAGGAAGTTCCCCGTTGATAATCAACGTCACATGACCACCACATGATCGCCACCGTAATTGACTGACAGAATTAACATTTCGCAAAACTATACTGACATTAAATTGAAGGTTTTGACGAAAAAATACGTTAATCACCCGGAATAGTTGTCCAATTTACCCTACGTATACAATTTATCTAAGTGAATGACTCGAAAATATTCGTTCCTACACCTAAAATGATTATAGTCATTTTTAGCTTTGATCATGAACAGAGTATGAACAGAGTATAAACAGAGAATGTATGTATGTATGTAGTAAACGCCCAATACCACATTCCGTGGGCAGCCGTCGGCTTAAAACAAATTACGCCTTTACAACGAAAGAGAGAGAGACAGAGAATAAAGATTCAGCAATATTTCAGCTATATAGCGACGATCAAACACAATTTCAAGTTAATAACTTAGTAATCCAAATCATTAAAACATACACACATCAAACTTATACAACAAACCGATTTCTTTCAAATAACCTAAGGTACAGTCTCCTTTTACCCGACTAAAAAGATCTTATAAAGTAGCTGCTCGATGAATAGAATCTCTTACAATCCTAAAATCTATACGATCGATAAGAAAACGTTTCACTGTGAGATCTTCATGGAAGGGAATATATCTTGGGACTGGCTTTTTTGTCCCCCGCCGCAACGCGGCCGGGGACTTTAAAATGGTTCTTGCTTCTTTGTGTCCGTGGATGTCCGTCCATGTCTGTTCGAAGCGATAACTTCCTAACACTTTGTTGGATTCTTTCGAAATTCGGAATATGCATTCCTTGCGGCAAGACGCCAGTCCGTATTGCATTTCAGCAACATCTGCCTGAAGGTGGCGCCACTAGTTCTTGCTTCTTTGCTTATGTGGATGTCCGTGTACATCCGTGCACGTCTGTTCGAAGCGATAACTTTCTAACGCTTAGTTGGATTCTTCCGAAATTCGGCATACGCCTTCCTTCCGACAAGACACCAGTCCGTATTGCATTTCAGCAACATCTGCTTGAAGGTGGCGCCACTAGTTCTTGCTTCTTCGTATCCGTGAATGTCCGTGTACGTCTGTTCGAAGTGATAACTTCCTAACGCTTTGTTGGATTCTTCCGAAATTCGGAATATGCATACCTTGCGACAAGATGGCAGTCTGTATTACATCTCAGCAACATCTGCCTGAAGGTGGCGCCACTGGTTCTTACTTCTTTGTGTCCGTGGATGTTCGTGTACGTCCGTGCATGTCTGTTCGAAGCGATGACTTCCTAACGCTTTGTTGGATTCTTCCGAAATTCAGCATTCGCATTCCTTGCGACAAGAGGCCAGTCCGTATTGCATTTCAGCAACATCTGCCTGAAGGTGGCGCCACTAGTTCTTGCTTCATTGCATCCGTGGATGTCCGTGTACGTCCGTGCATGTCTGTTCGAAGTGATAACTTCCTGAAGTTTTGTTGGATTCTTCCAAAATTAGAATACGCATTCCTTGTGACAAGACGCCAGTCCGTATTACATTTCAGCAACATCTGCCTGAAGGTGGCGCCACTGGTTCTTGCCTCTTTGAGTCCGTGGATGTTCGTGTACGTCCGTGCATGTCTGTTCGAAGCGATAACTTCCTAAGGTGGCCCTCCGCAGTTTCGTAGTAATGGCCCCTCTCTAATTTCATAATACGATAGACTGCCCTTGTTCTGCTACATCATAATTCTTCTTGTCTTCTTAATAGCTTATATCTATAATGCTATCCTATTCAGCATTACCAACGCTGCAAACGAGTACGTACAAATCGAGTGCTGGCTTCGTCTACACGCTGATCGGGATCATGGAGTAAAGTTTGTCCTGCCTCAGTTATGCCCCTTGGGTGTGCCTAAAAATCGGGACTCATTTACGGGAAGAAAATCTGACAAAAAACGGTTAGGTTAACATCCCCTTTTTTTTGCCTTTTTAAGTTGAGACCGGACCAGGGAACGTGAGTAAGAAGTTTAATTGAAATCGCTCTTACAGATTTTTCTGGAAATTGAGCCGAATTTGACCATTTTTCGACATTTTTAAGGGGTTTTCTAGGAAAAATGAAGCAAGCATGGAGGAGAATGTTCGAGTTAAATTTTTCTATAACATAGCAGTGTTATATCTTAAAATAATAGTTTCATCATGCTCTTTCAGAAAATATATATATATAAGTGATTTGGGTTGAAGGTTTTGCGACAACTGGTGGCCTAAAAACGGACCCATAGTCTATTCCATGCCGAATAAAAGAATCTCCGGAGTGCACCCTTAAGGCATAATAGTGGAGTCTATGCATTATCTTAATGTAGACTCCGTTACGGAGCGGAGATGTATCATTACGCCAGATTGTTTAATTTTGACTGCCTAGTTATACCTGAAGCGCTATTTTCGGAAGCAGGTGGAAAGAAGACCAGGAGTTCGATTAAAATAATCCACAGTGTGTCCATTAGTATACAATTGAGGTTACTGCATACTGTATTCCATACAGGAGTTATCTCCCCCTGGACTGAGATTTTGGTGGATATTATGGCAGAACGAGGTCCTATCAGAATGATATAAATTTGCCAGTGTAAATTTTCTTTACAAGAGAACCCATTTACAGTCCATAAAGGATGGAATGGATGTATATTATTATGGTTTTACAAATTATTTCTCAAGTTTCTGAAGTATTTCCCATGTTTCTAAGAGAAAATTGAGTGCAAAATTACCAATAATTTGACCTGGTTACATCGCTTATTTGCATTTTCCCGCGTTTCTGCTATCATTGGAAAGCGGAAAAGTAACCACGGCCTTCATATTGCCGAATGGATGACCATTATTAAGAAGAAATAGGTTAATTTTGAGTTTTGTTCTCGAAAATCCTGCTAGAATTGGCAAAAGTGATCAAAACAAAGATGGGGTAGGGGGAAAGTTATCGGTCGGATTTCCCAAAATAATATGTATAACTGGCAAGTGTTGTATACCGCCATACTCGCAAACACTCTGAGATTACGATACATGTGAATAATTAATTTCGTAAAAAACATCCTGCCCCTTAAGGTGGCCCTCCGCAGTTTCGTAGTAATGGCCCCTCTCTAATTTCATAATACGATAGACTGCCCTTGTTCTGCTACATCATAATTCTTCTTGTCTTCTTAATAGCTTATATCTATAATGCTATCCTATTCAGCATTACCAACGCTGCAAACGAGTACGTACAAATCGAGTGCTGGCTTCGTCTACACGCTGATCGGGATCATGGAGTAAAGTTTGTCCTGCCTCAGTTATGCCCCTTGGGTGTGACTAAAAATCGGGACTCATTTACGGGAAGAAAATCTGACAAAAAACGGTTAGGTTAACATCCCCTTTTTTTTGCCTTTTTAAGTTGAGACCGGACCAGGGAACGTGAGTAAGAAGTTTAATTGAAATCGCTCTTACAGATTTTTCTGGAAATTGAGCCGAATTTGACCATTTTTCGACATTTTTAAGGGGTTTTCTAGGAAAAATGAAGCAAGCATGGAGGAGAATGTTCGAGTTAAATTTTTCTATAACATAGCAGTGTTATATCTCAAAATAATAGTTTCATCATGCTCTTTCAGAAAATATATATATATAAGTGATTTGGGTTGAAGGTTTTGCGACAACTGGTGGCCTAAAAACGGACCCATAGTCTATTCCATGCCGAATAAAAGAATCTCCGGAGTGCACCCTAACGCTTTGTTGGATTCTTCCGAAATTCAGCATTCGCATTCCTTGCGACAAGAGGCCAGTTCGTATTGCATTTCAGCAACATCGGCCTGAAGGTGGCGCCACTGGGTCAAAATAGATTTTTTTTCCCCGTGTACATCTGTTCGAAGCGATAACTTCCTAATGCTGTGTTGGATTATTCCGAAATTCGGAATACGCATTCCTTGCAACAGGACGCCAGTCCATATTGCATTTCAGCAACATCTGCCTGAAGGTGGCACCACTGAGTTTCTCTTCTTCTTGTCCGTTCCAGTCAAAATGGGCCTTCAATTTTGCTATATGAAATCATTCTATTCCACATCATATGATTTACCCTAAAGCTTTTGCATGAACCATATTTTATTTCAGAAGTATAATGTGAAATAACTGGCGGGGAAATCCCCGCAGAACTGAATCCCTGATTTTTGAATTTCGTGTCATGTTAAACGAAGGACAACATTTCCTTCAATTTTGCTAACAAAGAATTGTATTGCACATCATATGATTTACCCTGAAACTTCTGCACGAATCATTTGTGTCCACACATGTATATTACTATATTAATTACAACTGTGTTCCTAATGTTTGGGTGCACACTGTGCATATGATCAATTTCCTGAATTGAACTGAATTCAACCTTGCCGGCCTTCAGACTGACAGATGATGGCATGCAGTTGTCAGTGCAGTTGTTCATGTACAGGGAGCTTTCTATGAATGAGTTGCAACCCCAAAGGCTTAAAATTTATCAGGCACAGACCCATGTTTTTACCCCTTGGCCATTTTTGGCCATGGGGTATTGTCATCATCTTGTACGTCCGTCTGTCCGTACGTCCGTTCGTGAGCGAGATAGCCGGAAAACTGTTCCGCTGATGAATTCCAAATTTGGTATGTTTATTTACCTAGTCAAGGACCAGAAGCCTATAGAATTGGGACCTGATTGGGTGGGAACCTTAGCAGCCATCTTTAATTTCATGCAAAATGGATAATGATCCATATCTCGGAAACCATTCAACTGTTCAATGCGAAATTTGATATACATTCATCGATACATCAAGCAACTTTCAATGAATTACCAAACAGGCTTTTCTGATTAGATGGGAACCCTGGAGGCCATCTTTAATTCATGCGAAATCGATAATGATAGCCTACATATCTCGGTTACCATTCAATTGTTTTATATGAAGGTTGGTATATATCATCGATACATCCAGATACTTTGAATCGGGACCTGATTGACTGAAAACCTTGGTGGCCATCTTTAATTTAGGCAAAATCATTAATGATCTCTATATCTGATTCCGTTGGAGTGCTCAGTGTAAAATTTGGTATACATCATTGATGCATCAAGAGACTTACGATGAATGACAGATCTGGTTTCTCTGATTGGGCGGAAATCTTGGCGGCCATCTTTAATTTATTCAAAATCTTTAATGATGTTTATCTCTGATACCATTCAAATGTTCTATACGAAACTTGATTTACAGCATCGATGTATGAAGAGACTTGCATTAATGAATAACCACATTAGTTCCTCTGAGTGACCATGGTGACGGGAAGGATGGGCAACCATCTTTAATTTATGTAAAATCATTAATGATCTCTATCTCTGACACTGTTCAAATGCTCAATGTAAAATTTGGTATACATTATCGATGCATCATCTCGGTTACTTCTACACGATGTGCCTAAGATAAAGTACTATACTATACACAATTTTTTGTAATTCAGCATCGCAGAAAACCATCGATTGCGTTTTCATGGTAAAAGGGTTAGGAAAGAACTAAAAATACACTTCAATGCAGAGTGATTTTGATTGACGCCAGAAATCGCTCAGAACGCTTCTTCGGCGATCTAGACCCCAGGAGCATCTGGGCGGCCCCTGGATCCTCACCTAAAGTGCAATGATAGTGGGCGTACCACTTTGAATTTGCTTCCGACGCCCCCTGTATTAACAGACAGTGTCAACGTACTGTTCCAGCTGTCTCCCGTTCAGTGATTGGTCATTCGACCCCGCCATTTGAAACTAATACGAGCATTTTCATTGGATCACTATTAGATAAGACCCACCCCAATCTTCATACACAACCACGCGACTGTCTCAGTTGACTGATGACATAGCGCGGCCTCGTTTTTGATTTCAAAATCTGCCGTCTAACTGGGAAAATGCTGTTGTTGCTGCATCAGCCGATCATTGGCCCCCTGTAGAAGATACTATAGGCTAATACATGTAGGCTACCATGCCATGAGATGATGCTTGGGATTGCATTTCGCTCACTTGCACCTACAGGTGGCGACAACTGGTGGCAAATTTAAAATTTGGTTTCCGGGCAACAGGTTGATGCCTTCAGCTTCTCGTCAAATTTGGTTTGCAGATAATGCCTTGAGATGTCACTTGGGGATGCTTCTCGGTGCTTCACTGCACATGGAAACTATATTCACAGAAGCAATCAACTTTCAGTCAATCGTTCTGAGTTCATCTTAAAACTTGGGAAGGCAGAAAGACCCTTCCACATCCAACGCCTATGAAGCAGCAGTTGCCTCCCTCATGTATATCCCCTGAGACCAACAATGCTAAAAAATATTGCTGCCATTTCGGCGGGGGACCTAGCATCCTCTGGCTGCTTGTTTAAGTAAATGTTCGAGAGTTCGTCGTGTATGGCCGACTCGACCTCGCCTGATTATGGATTGATCGAAACGTTTCTGGCGGTTCAGATGAGTATAGCCCACAGTTTTTTTGAACTCATGAAGTTTGTTATTATTCACAGCATCCCATAAAGATTGAAACAGTTTTCTCACGTAAGTACAGACAGAGGGACAG
This sequence comes from Hanleya hanleyi, assembly GCA_036873755.1. Classification (NCBI taxonomy): domain Eukaryota; kingdom Metazoa; phylum Mollusca; class Polyplacophora; order Lepidopleurida; family Hanleyidae; genus Hanleya; species Hanleya hanleyi. The sequence goes on from JAVTVY010010861.1 coordinate 44,534, forward strand.
AAACCGCTACATGGGATTCCAACAGGATCAACCTCATTACCTAGTGCTGCCTTAGCCATTTTTCAACCTCAGTATCACCTTTGATGCCGACGTGACCAGACAACCAACAGAACACAATATCAATCTGTTGATCAAATCTACAGTCATATAATTATAGAATATTCAAGATGGTGGGATGAGTTTATGTTCCACTTTTAATCGCTTGAAGGCATGACAGTGAATCTGAGAATACGACATATCTTTTTCCTTTTAGTGGACCCAATACCTTCCAAAGTCGACAATATATCTTTTGCTTCTGCAGTGAATATTGAACTTTTACTTGGAAATCGACAGGTTTTAGTTTTGGAACTAAAGATATTAGCACCTGCTACTCTATCTTTAGAATCATCTGTACAAATAGCCTGATGCGATGTTTTTCTTTCAGTAGACCAACTTCTTGTGTATACAAGAGCTGGCTCGTGTCTGCCTTTTTACCCCTCAGCCCGAATGGGCATAGGGGTATTGTTATGGGTCCGTCTGTCCGTCCGTCCGTCCGTCTGTCCAGGCGTCGGTCTGTCTGTCCGGCTGTCCGTGCCATTTTCGTTAACATTCCATATCTTGAAAACTACTGAAGGCAGGTGCTCAAAACTTCTATCCAGTACAGAATGTATTTTGTAGGTGTGCCTTTTGTATCTTTTGGGTTATTGATATAGTGGAATCATTTTCATTATGAATTATGCTTTGGTCAAATTCTACTGACAATCGGGAATCCTCAGGTAAACTATAAGCAAAGCTTTAGGCTGGTTGGTTAATTTTTTTTTCCTGTTTAGCATCATTTTAAAAAATAAATCTGGGTAGGGAGGGAGGATTTTTAGTGGCCTGTGTGGATAAAATTATCAGTAAACCTTGCCTTAATAGTTGGGTTTCTGTTCTGAATAAAGTAGCTTGCATCCATCGTCCTTCTGCTCTGTTGTTTGCCTTTATAATTGGAGATTCAAAACGTTGGTTGGCGACAATTACGATAATAGACTTTAATGGAAAGCTGAATTGTCAAGTGTTAAACAAACCAGTCGTACGATAAAATATAGTTCTGGGCGCTTAGAAGCAAAAGTGTATAAAAAAAACGAACAAAACGCTGCTTACATGTACAATATGGCATTTAGTGAGGCAGCTCAATAAACTGTTGATCACACCGCTCTGCCACATGTACACACACTCGTGATATAACTGATAATTTTTTCTAGAATATTACAGAGCTGAGGGGTTCTAGCAAATCTGGTGCCTCATGTTATATTTCGTCAGTGTAATATCTACTTCTGGTTGAGCTAACTGCCATGGTGGAATTGGTAAGAGCTTGTTAGATAAAATTTGACTAAGTTTAATACCAGCTGCTACAATGTGTGGTTTCATACACATTCCAAGAGGTGGAATAATTGGAGGGTTCTGAGGGTTGAAAACACAGTTATATGCAGGATTCGAGTGATTTGATCGCAAATTGGTAAGACAATATCAGTACCCATAGAATATATATAAACAACAGCAAAACAGCAAAAATAACTATGGAATCACTAGTAAGAATAACTATGGAGGAATTGCTTGTCAATGAGATACAGCCATCAGATTCGACAAGTATTAAGCGGCTATCTTCCGCAGAAGGTACCTGTTTCAAAATCATTAGGCATAAATTTAATATCGCAATCAGCCCTGTAGAAGCTCTTAACATCTCATCGATTCTTAACGTCACAATCCGATGTTAAGGGTCGACATGTCGGCCCTTAACATCGCAATACGACGTTCAGGGTGATGCGATGTTACATGTAAAAGCTTCTGCACAGCCCTAATACTCCGAATGCTTAACGCTATCTGGCCTGGGTTTTTGGGACCTGTCTTTTCTTACCCCTTGAGCTAGGGGCTGAAACTTATTACACTATATCCTTGGTTCAAGCTCTACAAGAAAATGTAAAAACATCCAAGATGGCCGCTTTGATTACGTCACAGTGACGTCATTTTCAAAAACGGCATTTTTGGGTCGATTTTTCGGTCGGATTTTCCGAATTTTTTATTTTTGCAATTTCTCCACAAAAACTGCATGAAAAATTAGCAAATATTAATGTGATATGAAACAAAATAGTTTTTGCCCACTTTTCAGAAATTTTGAAGAAATATGACAAAAACATCCCTTTTCTGGTACCCCACGTAGCCGCCATCTTGAATTTACCCATGATCCTCTCCTCGGAGGGTTATGCAAATAGGCTCAAAAGGACCCCAATAAGATAAACTATAAAGTCACCGAGTTTCAGCTCTCCATTTTTTGCCGTTCCGGAGATAGTGCAGAAAGTTTGGTAGGGGGGAGTCATAATGCCCCCCCCCCCAGGCCAGGTAGGGTTAAACTCCGGAAAAATATCACTGAATATATATTCTGCCCAAAATTGATTCCTAAATGTATTTTTATTGTTTTCAGCAACGCAGTTATTATCGCGATGTATTCTATCCGAACTATACTAACAAAATTATCGAAAAACAAACCTGATTTCGGGTAAGCCAATAGCATGACGTCGTCTTCTCTCGCAGTCAAATTTGGCAAATTCGTCAAAATCTCATCCATGCCTGGGAAGTTAGGGAAACGTTTGCTCTGGAACTCAAAGCATTGAACTGTATTCCCTTCGGCATCTGTCGTAACTGTTTCAGGCATTATTACAGTGAGTAATAAAGGCTAGAACAATATCCCTATAAGAAATAATCGATGCAGAGGTCATTATATCGAGTCGCCAAATCCAGAAAAACGGAAGTCAACAGAAACTGTGATTGGCTGGTTGTTCTCTCAATTCTCTTCTCAAGCCAATGAAATCACCGGATTTTTTCCCCCAATTTGAATTGACATATCAAGCAGGAAGCCGTGAAATTCCTTATCATTCTTGAGGCTGAAGAGTGAGGCTGATGACGCCATGGATGGCGTCATGACGTCACTCCCGGTCACGTGACTTTCGGGCCAAAGATCACGTCCGGGTCAATGTCACTTCCGGTCCCGTGAAGGCCTAGCAAGAGTTATCTGCTCCCAAATAAGACCGTGTGCTGCAGTGATTTGAATGCTAAATCCAATGGGCAACCCACTCATCTGTCTCGAGCTGCACTACACGAAGGCAGGGGTTTCGAGGCCATGGATTGAATTTCGCTAAAAATTTCAGGCAGGTCTGGGGTGGACCACTCATGGACATTTGCGGTATGGGGTATGGCATCTTGTTTTCTCTGTATCGAGCTGTACAACGCGATATTTGGGGTCTCGTGGCCATTGGGTGAATTTCGCTGAAAAGTTATCGTGCGCATGCGTCGTGCATAGGCGGGCCTGAGGTGGACGTTTTGGGGTCGCGGAATTATGAGAAGAGGGCATTGGGATTGACGTTTTGAGGTCGAGGTGGACCGACATTGGTCCGAATGGGTCGTTTAAGGTATCATTTTGAAGCTTTCGTGGGGTACCGTCCAACTGGACTGATGTGGGGTAAAAGTAGTGCAATGGTGCTCATGCGCAGACAGGGAATTATGGGGAAAGGGCATTGCAATGGACGTTTTGTGGTCAAGGTGGTCCCATAGTGGGCGTACTGGGTCGCGTGGGGTATCCATGTGAAGCACTCCTCCAGGCCGATCAAGTCATGGGCTGGTGCATGTAAAACTTTCACCGAAAAAGACCCGGAAAACGGACTTTACACCTGGTGAGTCATAGAAAGGGAAATGTCGTTGTTGTTGTTGCCCCTTAGCAGTAGAGATAGCAGAAACCCAGTATATTTGCCCTATGACATTTGTGGAGAGTTTTAAAGAAACGCCTTAACGCCCTATCTGAACGTTTTAACGCACTATCTTAACGCCTCAACGCCTTATCGTAAAGTCTTAAAGCCACATCTTAACGCCCTTGCATAACAGTTGTTTTCATCTTTTGCGCGAGATTGTACCATGCTATTAAATAATACTAACGTATCGACAAGATGTCTGTATCAATCCATTCACACCACGGACTAAAACATGTTGAGACTTGGTGATCCCCGATGTCGTCATCGCTCTATGCCTGGACATTGTACTGAGATTTTGCTGGGGAAACCCCTGTTCTACTTATAGATCATATCGGGTAGAATCAGACTGGAGGTGAAACGCGTATACGCACTGAGGTGTAGTAGAGAAAGAACACTTTCTGGCGGAGGTGCTGACTATTCAGGTTATTTTCATAGCAATACATGCAGCAAGAGAAGCGAATCCCCATGCTAGGCCTATCGTATCTTCCTAACAGACGCATCGCATTGCTCCTGCCCAATCAAAAGCCGTTATTTGATGTTGCATCTATAATATTCTCTCTTGCCGAGTAGAGTCAGGCTGGGATTGATATGCATGCGCCTGCGCACTCAAGGAGTAGCAGAAAAAGGGAGTTTGGGAAGTACAAAAGAGGGCGTTTGGGGAGATGAAGTCATACTCGCTCTGGCTACCTAGTAGAGTTACCTGTGTGACGAGGAGGAGGAGGAGGAGAAGGAGGAGGAGCACGAAGAGGAGGAGGAGGAGGAGGAGGAGGAGAAAAGGAAGGAGGAGTAGAGCGAACATGGTCGATGGTTGACGTAACACCAAATGACGGCTTCTGATTGGACAAGAGCAGCCGAGAATACAAATAACAGACAAGAACGAATGCCCACTCGAGGAGTAGTAGAGAAAGAGAATTTCGGAAGTACAAAGGAGCGAGTTTGGGGATATGAAGTGATATTCGCTCTGGCTACCTAGTAGAGTTACCTTTGCGAGGAGGAGAAGGAGGAGAAGGAGGATCAGAAGGAGGAGAAGGAGGAAGAGGGGAAGGAGAAGGAGGAGAGCGAACATGACCGAAGGTTGACTCAATGTCAAATGGTGGTTTCTGATTTGACAAGATCCTACTAGAATTGTAAACATACTTAACGCGGCTCTCCCAGCATGGGTATGATGTGATGGAGGAGATAATAAACTATATGAAAACATGTGAACGTGTTGCTCTTTCTTTCTCTCAACTGTCTGCATCATGGCGATAAGACATTCTGGGACAAAGTATAGAAGATGTTAGGGCGTCACTGCGTTAAGACGGGCGCTCAGCAAATTCATCACCACCACCACCACCACAATCACCACCACAAACATCCACCACCACCACCACACATCACCACACATTACCGACACCACCACACACCATCACACACCACCATCACCACTCAATTACTTACTCACTCCGCCTCCTCTTCCTCCTCCTCTTCCCCGCTCTATCCTTCACCTCCTCCGCCTCACACACACACACACACACACACTCACAGAGGTAACTCTACCAGGTAGCCAGAGCAAACATGGCTCCATCTCCCCAAATGCTCTTCTTTGCACTTCCGAAATTCCCTTTCTCTACTTCTCCTTGAGTGCGCAGGCACATATCACTCCCAGTCTGAATCTACTGGAAAGAAGGGAAGGAGGAGAGCGAACATGGCCAAAGGTTGACGCAACATCAATTGGTGGTTGCTGATTGGACAAGAGAATCGAGAATTGTATACATACTCAACGCGGCTCTCTCAACACGGGCATGATGTGATGGAGGAGAAATTAAACTATATGAAAACTTGTGAACGTATTGCTCTTTCTTTCTCTCAACTGTCTGCATCATGGCGATAAGACATTATTGGACAAGGTATAGAAGACGTTAGGGCGGTAGGGCGTCACTGCGTTAAGACGGGCGCTCAGCAAATTCATCACCACCAACACCGCCACCACCACAAACATCCACCATCATCACCACCACCACTACACATTACCACCCATTACCGACGCCACCACACACCATCCCACACCACCATCATCACTCAATTACTCACTCACTCCTCATCCTCCTCCTCATTCTCATCCTCCTCCTCCTCCTTCCTTCCTTCTCCTCCTCCGCCTCACACACACACACACACAGGTAACTCTACCAGGTAGCAAGAGCGAACATGGCGCCCTCTCCCCAAACGCTCTCCTTTGCACTTCCGAAACTACTCCCTTTCTCTACTTCCTTGAGTGCGCAGGCGCATATCAATCCCAGTCTGACTCTACTGGGCAAGAGAGAATATTATAGGTGCAACATCAAATAACGGCTTTTGATTGCACAGGAGCAGCCGTCGATGCGTCTGTTAGGGAGTTAAGGTAGGCGTTGTGTCGGGATTCGCCTTCTCTTGCTGCATGTATTGCTATGCAAATAACCTTGAAGTGCATGGGACATTGCATATTCGAAAGTGCCCTTTCTCTACTACACCACAGTGCGTATACGCGTTTCACTTCCAGTCTGGCTGTACCCGATATGATACATCCAAACAGTGTCTCGGCGTAGAGCAATGACGACAGCGGGGACCACCAAGTCTCAGCATGTTTTAGTCAGTGGTGTGAATGGATTGATACATACGCCTTGTCGATGTGTTAGTATGGTGCCATCTCGCGCGAAAGATAAAAAAACTGTTATGCTAGGGCGTTAAGATGCCGCGTTAAGGCGTTACGATAAGGCGTTAGGGCGTTAAGATCGGCGTTAAGGCGTTCAGATAGGGCGTTAAGGCGTTACTGTAAAACTCTCCACAAGGGTCATAGGGCAAATATACTGAGTGTCTGCTTTCTCTGCTACCGAGGGGCAACTGGATTACTTCCCTTGATTTTTACTTCTCCGAAATTGAGAGACTGCACTATCTCAACAACAATAACTTTTCCATTTCTATGACTAAGACTAAGACGTGACATTTGACCCGGAGGTGACCTTTGACCCGGAAGTCACGTGACCGGAAGTGAAGTCATCCACACCCATGACTTCATCAGCCTCACTCTTCAGCCTAAAAAATGGTAAAGAATTTCACAGCTTCCTACTACTTGTTTCAATAATGGAAGATATTTTGACACGCTAGATTTTCTACAAAAAACAGACATTTTTCTCTCAAACGTTCGCGAGTCCCTAATCCTAGGATGAGCCCTTCAAACCATTAATTAACCTCTGGATTCCATGTGAGTGTGATTGAATATACTCGTGAAGAAGAATCATCAGTTGCTAGAAAGACGGAAGCCACCACCATTTTCCACGAAGGCCTTGAAGACATTACCAAGATGTCGTTTTTGAATTCGTATCACCAGGTATCATATTTTATCTGATAAATTTCCAGTCGTTTCCAAAACGCAGGTGTCTCAGCCAAGGTGAACATACAACATACATGGGTAGCAGCGTAAAGGGGATTTAATATCTAACAAGATGGTGATCATCCGACATACGATACAAGTCAATTACATATGAATTATGTTACCCTCAGACTCCGTACCTTGCAAGTCCTCAAAAATGAAGTTCCCAGTTACCGGTATCCAGAAGTTACGATGACCAAATAATCATCTATAAGCTCTACTGGATGACGTGCAGCAGAAAACAGTCACTCGACCCACAGCGAAAATTGGTAATGTAAATCAGAATATGCGTTATCACAATGATATATACTAGGATCCATCATGTGCTACCACATAATAACCTGTCAAAATTACAGGTCATGTTTAAAAAGATAAACTACTCGGTCAAATGCGATGTCAAGAGATACATGGAGCCATGCACAGACATTATTCAAATCAAAGGTAAATGCCAGACTGTATTTGTAGGAAATGTACACACATGCGTACGGCCTTATCACGTCATAGGCCTGATCGGTTGCTGCAACAGTCAGTCGAACGCAACAACATAACAAGGGTGGGAAAATGTATCGGCGCACTGATAAGAAGTCATATGCCCACACAGGCAAATATACTGACTGCGTTATGTCTGAAAACATCACAAAAACCAAAACTGATTCCTGTGATGATTTGTATCTCAGTCGCGCTTTTATTGTATGTTTTCATGTGGACATCTTGAACGACGTGACGAATCGACCGTTAGCATCGGCTTGAGCGGTATTAGATAAAAATACTTAAGAACGATGACGTAATATCCCTGTCAAATCTCAGGGAAATTGATGAAATATGTGACATTTTTGAAGAAAAAAACAACAACTCAAAAGATGGAAATAATAGACAAATGTAAGTTTTTAGTCAGAACACATGTCTGTAAGGCATGACGCCAACCAAGCGCCTCATTATCAACCATGTTTTCTAGTCATATAACTACAATCACAATGACTTGTACAGAGTACAAGCATCGTGAATAAACGTCTACCGACAGAATCTCACCATATACAGGCAACAATTAAACGCAAGATATCAAGGGTGGTGGTAAAAGATGTCGGTGTAACCTACTGACAAGATATGACCCCACTGCGTTATATCTAAACATCAAAAGAACCAACACTGATTTTCGTGAAGATTTGTATCGCAGCTACGGCTTTATTGTAGCTGTTGACGTGGGTGTCTTGAATGACTTGGTCACACGGCTCCTCTCTCCAGCTTGAGCGATATTATATGCGGACTTGGATCCACTGATAAATTAGCAAATATTTGAGACTATCGATTGATTTTCACCGGCTCAGATGTTTTTATCTCTGATGTTTCTCTCGATATTTCTTTGAGCAGGTGATTGGACATTTGAAGAATCAGACAGTTAATGATTCAGCAGCATGCTTTCATCTTAGAGCTCGTGCCCGAGTGCATAAACAACTGGCTGACTCGTTGAAAAATATGTTCGTATGCAAGCATAGTAGTATATAAAGGACAGATTCATTATTAAAATGAGGCTGAGAGTGAGGCTGATCCGGCAATCTCCGGCAATGTCCGGTCATGTCCGGCAATCTCCCGCCACGTTCGGCAATGTACTGTTATCTTCGGGCAATCTTCGGGAATGTCCGGCCATTTTCAGCAAGGTCCGGTCACCTCCGTCAGTCTCCGCGAATTTTCGGTCATCTCCGACAATCTCCGGCAATCTCCGTTTGAGTTTTTTATACGGTATTTCGTGTGGATTCGCTATGCTACGTAACATGGCTTCGTCTGAACTTACAGAAAGAGAATACAGTGTTCAGATTTTCGCCTCTTCTATAGCCACCGACGTCATGATCTATAAAGAGAACAGGGTTTTTCCATGACGTTATAATTTATAATAGAAGTGTATTGCTTATTGTATTTGTATTCTGAACGATGAAGACCGTCACATGAATGACCACACTTCAACAGGTTAAGGGAATCCCGCTCTCTAAAATGGAGATAAAAAGGGTCGTTTTCGCTGAATAAATCAGTTCACATAATGAATCCAGCAAAATCTTCTTGAGGCGCATACAGACATATCTATCCGCATTAAATGGTATTAAAAAAGTAAATTTTCTTCTATCTAATTTCCATTATAATAGGTCAAACATCCTTCGCGCTGTTTAAACAACATTGGTTGGTTCTGGCAAATTAATGTTTGACATGGAACAATAGATAAATCAATGCGCCTGAAATTTTGATGCATTGGTTAAGAAGGAATCAAAACTTATTGAGCAAAAACGACCTTTTTTACCTCCATTTTAGAGAGCGGGATCGCCCTAACCTGTCCAAAACTATCCGGGTTTTATACATGAAACTAAAAATGGGGAATAATGTTCCATAAACGTATGTTCAATCGATCACCAAAACATTTTTAATTGGTATCTTTTACGGATTTAAACCACTTTCCGCCTGCTATGACCGTCCTCACACTATGGAAATATGATATTTAAAAATATAGGCGAATTACAAATCAGGGATAATAAATCATTAGAACCAGGCAAGACACAGGATTATTTTTTGTGAAATACACGGTTAATTGGAGCTAGGACAGCACAAATCTGATCGTTGTCCGCTCGAAAACCAATCAACCAAGCAGAGCCCGAGAAAGTTTAGACAAAACGGCTGTTTCACAATACGTACATCAAACGTAGAGCGGATGTCATACACTATTTGGATTGTTTAATAAGCCCAGTCATTCAACAGGTATGTGAGTTCTTTTGTATACGATCGATGTTTTTTTCAATAGATTGTCCACATTTAAGGTAAAATCTCAACCACCATTCAAATTATATACCTAGTATGTCAAAATTCAAACATTTAAACATATCGATGTCAACCGAATCTTTTTGTCTCTTACCACTACAGTTTCAGCAGCTTCCTGATACTTCGATGTTCATGTGAATGTATAGGCCATCGCTCTGAATTACATTAATTAAATATTTGAGGTTGGGATATTTTAAAATTGATTTGCATCAGGTAGACGTTCTCTTTCGGAGAAAAGGTTGGCCCTGAAAAAAGAGCTTTGGGATTGGGAGTAGAGTTATTCAGAATCTTGTCACTGTGTGATGTTGATGGCGCACAGGTTGGTGTCTTCAAACAGATAGACCAACTACGATTCGTTCACCCCCTGCATAGCGCCCATGGTCGAGCTCTGGAATCGAAGATCAGTCTTGGCATTTCAGACCGCTTTGGTGAGGTCACAGTGACGTCATTTTCAAAATGGGCATCTTTTGGTCGATTTTTGGTCAGATTTTTCGCATTATTCATTTATGCAGTTTCTCCGCAAAAACTGCGTGATAAATTAGTAAATATTAGTGTGATGTGAAATAAAGTAGATTTTGTCCATTTCTCATAGCGGAAAAGCAGATTTTTTTTAAGAACAATGACGAAAACATCATTCTTCCCCCAGGCCTGGTAACGTTAATTACACAGACAAGCAACAAGACCCCAAAGGGCTTCAATATACGCCCGTATATCTGGAATTACATTGGTCCAAATTTCAAGGTTGTTCAATCGCCTTGATTCCAATTGGTAGCTAGCAATCCGGAAAAAGGTCTACAATTTTGTGCTGCTGAGAATGTAACATATCACATCTAAAATTGAATGATAAACTAAAATGAGCTTAACTCTTGGAAACTAGGTGACCTTGGAGCAAGAACCGAGAGCTCACATATCCCACAATGAAATCGACAATAGTCAAACACAAGAAAATAGTACTTTTCCTGCAAATGGATTTCTTTCAGACGAGAGAATTTTTCATGAAGGAAGAAGAAAGTGATGAAGTAAACCTTTGTTCCTGAGTTGATAAACGGGTATGAAGTTCATAAAGGACCCCTCTCCACGTTAAACTAGTAAATGTATGGGTTCTATTTCACAACAGTTTAACTAAATGTAGCTGTTTCAAACATGGGAGACAACTCCACAGGACAAATGCCATATACATGTAGGGGAGAGAACTCTGAATGTTCCAACCTAACACATATAGTCAGCTAAACTTGATTCAATTCTGGGGGACTGTGACCTTGACATTTGACAAATTGATGTATGTCTCCTCTTCGCCATGCGAGTAAGGTATCTGATACCATTCCATACCTTGAAACTAGAGATATCGCATGGATGAATGGACAGAACGCAACATCGCATTACATGACCTCATCTTCGACAGGCATATGAAAATGTGACTTAATGATTTCCTGATTTTGGGGTCACAGTGACCTTGACCTTTGACCTTGACCTAAACTTTGGTGCATGACACATCGTCTTCCGTCAATGTATCAATGGACACAAAAAAATCACGATTTTTATGAATTTCATGATTTTGGGGGTCACCGTGACCTTGATATTCGGCCTTGACCTACATTTTGGTACGTGACACATCATGTCCCCGTAATGTATCTACTGACAGAAAAAAAAGTACTTTTCAAAGATTTCCTGATTCTGGAGTCGCAGTGACCTTGACCTAAATTTTGGTACATGACAAACCATCTCCCCGTAATTTCTCAATGGACACAAAAAATCAAGATTTTTAACAATTTCACGATTTTGGGGTCACAGTGACCTTGACATTTGACCTTGACCTACATTTTAATATGTGACACATTGAGTCCCCTAATGTATCTACTGACACAAAAAAAAATTATTTTTAATAATTTCCTGATTTTTGGGTCACAATGACCTTTGACCTTCGACCTTGACCTATATTTTGATATGCAACACTTCATTTCCCCCAATTGAATCCACTCACAAAAAATTAGAAATTTATGATTTCCTGATTTTTCATTCACACTGACCTTTGACCTCTGACCTCGATCTACATTTGGCATGCAACACATCGTTTCCCCCTAGGGCATCCACTCGCCAAAATGTAGAACTGTAGATGGAAAACTATCAATGGTCAATGATTTCCTGATTTTTAGGCAACAGTGACCTTTGACCTCTGACCTCGACCTGAATTTCGGTACGCGACACATCGTCTTCACCTGATGTATCCATTCACAAAAAAATGCAACTGTGGATAGAAAACATTCAGAGATATAGACCGGACACGAACACTTCACTGATTTCCTGTTTTTCAGGCCAGTGACCTTTGACCTCTGACTGCGACCTTCATTTTTGTACGCGACACATCGTCTCTCCGTAGGGTATCCACTGACCAAAAATTGGAACTGTAAATAGAAAACTGTTCTAGATATAGACCGGACACGGGGGACGGACAGACGGACGCCCCGACGGACGGATGGACGGACAGACGGACGGAAACCGCCATCACATAATACGTCCGCCTTTTTGGCGGGCGTATAAAAATGAATAGCTCCGATTGATGGAGACGGGAAATAAACGAACCAAACCTTCAAGCAGAAATGAAAGGTCGGCAAAGGTTACCAAAAAGGAGCCTGTATGGGATAATCACTGTCGGCCAGTTGCGTCGGACTTATAACAACTGGGACCGTCAGAGGTTTGACCAACTAAGCAGATAAGTGATCTTGCTCAATAGATTGGAAAGTATCTCGCTTAGAAAATGCAATACTATCATGATTATTGTTTGAGTATACATGAACAACGCGAACAATAATCTCCATCATCTAATTTGATATCCCTTCGTAGTCATGATATAGCGTATAACAGTAAGTGACTGTCCGGGTCTGGATTTTTTGAGATCCTAGCGGAAGACATAAAAGTAAACGTTGACTTTTTTAGTCTCCCTCCTTCTACGGTAAAACATAGATATCCATTCTGTCATCTATGATACTTTTGTCATCCGTGCTGTATAATGAGTTATTCTGCAGATACAGCCAATTACAATCTCAATCTTCTATACGTATGTACGGCTCGAGACCTCACTCCTCAAAAGCTATTCCGAGATCATCGTGTAGGTTTTTCGCACATACCCACATGGCGTTAATGGCCGAAGATTGTGTTTGAGCGGTTGAATGGTGGTGGGGTGTTGTACCAGTTGAAAATTTTACAATATGCAATGGATTTGTTGTAAATGAGGTATACAAATTATATACTGAAGTAATGAGCACAGATTGTGTTCAGATGTACTTTATTCTACAAGAAGTTAAAAACAATTCCTCAGGAAATCTGATAAACATCGATTTTAACATGGAACGTAAGACGGGCTAGATATTATACGAAGTCACTACTTGTGACAAGTTCAACGTTATCGGTATTTGAATGTACTGCTAATATAATTAACTGTATGGCACTGTTAGTCCAGTCAAATTGAGGTTTGACTCACCACAAATTGCAACAGAATTGTTTTTGCTGCAGTGCATTTCCGAAAGGCCTCTAGAATAACATACTAAAAGTCTACAAACAGATA